>WTXC01000122.1:0-78092 GCA_022496195.1 Lactifluus subvellereus | reverse complement strand
GAACGATCCGCCTGGTGGTATGTCGCCAGGCGAGCTGTGGCTTGAGCTGCAGAAAGGCTGGCTGGCTATGTCAGCCAGGGCCTCAGGACTGCCCTAGAGAGCGTCCCCTCTGTCACCACCAAGATCCTTAGCTTCGCCCAGATGGAGGAGAAGATGTACTATGGCCCTATTACGCAAGAAGGGCCTTACTATGAATGTTTCCAATGCTTCGTCTCCCTCCCTGACCTCCCCTCCATCATTGGGCAACCAGAAAGACTCCAATGCCTGATGCCTGACTCCCCTATCCTTGACACCTCATCTGTATCCGCCATTTCCCCTGCCCCCTCCATCACTTCCACTGAGAAATCTACGCCCTCTTCTCTCCACCACCACTTGAATCCCCCGTTGAATCTGAAGAACCCCCACTCCCAGGCTTCTGGGAGAACAGTCCTGATACCGCAGACTATGTGTACTATGAGATCCCCACTGAAGAAGACCCCTCCCTACTCCAACCAGTGCGATACCTCTCTTATGAGGGAGGCACTGACCCAAAGGTTGTGGGCACTATGGGCCCCAACCTTCCAGTCTACGCGGAGCCACTCCGCCTCCCTTTCTCTCCCTTCAACCTTTTTAGCCTTCCCCTCACTCAGGAGCAACGCGAATCGCTCCTATTCACTTCCCCCAGAGAATCCAGTGTCGATGAGGCCCTTAGGGACCTTGGGGATCTCCCCATGCATGCAGAAATCGAACGATATAGGTGGGCCACTGTTGTGATGGGCTCCAACAGTCTCCTAGTCAAGAAGTACCAGGACCACCTCACCAGTGCAGTACAGAGGCGGGACAGCTGTATCGTCCGCCTAGAACAACATAGAGCTTGGGAGAAGTTCAAACCACACTTACCCCTGCAAGTTCCCCCTTGCCTTCACTATAGATCAACTACCTTTGGTCTCAGTACCTCGGGTACTTCCACCTACCACGAACTACCATCCCTCCACAATGAGCCCGCTTCCCATGCCTCCAGCAATCAGTCCTCTGCCTCTACCCCATCCACTGTCCGTCCCTCTGGTGCACGTGTCGGTGGAAGAAAACGAAAGGCCTATAATGGGCCTCGCTCTGGAGGACACAAGCTGAAGGGCAAGGGACCACCAAAGTGACCTCCTACTCCTCCCCCTCTTGCTTGTACCATGTGCAGTATGCCTGGACATGTGCGCCTCGAATGCCCGAGGAATGAGGAGGCCAAAGCACGCTGTTACACCTGTGGCAAGATCGGCCACTTCACCAAAGACTGTTATAAGAACAAATACTGTTCTTACTGTCGCACCTGGGGACATACTGGTCCCGCCTGTACCCAACCTCATCGCAACTGTTCAGTCCATCGTGATTGCCCAGTACCTCGAAACCACCACCTCTATGGCTGCAATGTTGACTGCAGCCGCCCTGGTTGGGATGATCATGACTGCACTGTCGACCCTCATTACTCTTATGAAGCCGGAGAGAACGGCTACAACTCTAGCTAGGAAGTCTGGGGACTTCCTCCTTAAGAAAGGGGTGATGTTACGTTCTGGACTGCTCTGGACTGAGTACCCCTACTTTTTCTTTCCCTATATGCCTTCCCCTTGACCCACCGCCTCATGCGAACCATGAGGCTGCCTATTGCTTACTGATGATGGGCCCTAGGCCTTGTACATGATGCACTTACCCTCAACCCTGTATGATGACGCGTTTACCCTTTGCCCTTGTACATGACATCATAGCTATAGCGACGCACTACCCTTGACCCTACCTAGTACTTATAGTGCTTTGCCTCGTCTGTATGTACTCAGACTCGACTTCTTGAGCAATCAAGCTAGTTCCCCTGTTCTGCAAGCTGAGGTTGTCTTGTGATTACCTTAGCCTGCACTTCCCCTCAAGGCGCAGAGGCAGGAGCTTTGCCAAGCTTGTGCCCTACCCCTTGAAGTGTCGATCTGCTTTTCTCTCATTGCATTGTGTAGATACGATCCCTCGATCATATCTAACATCGCACTGAAGGGACTGTCCACTCTCCTTGTGAATCACACTTCGCCTGTGCGTTCCAGGCCCTCCAGAGTCCACAGAAGCCTAGACTTGGGCTAGACCAAGTTAACAAACCAACCAGTCGCACAAGTCGTGCAGAAGGCCAATGCTTGAGCCTAACAGAGGGGGAGTGGGTAGTGGTTGCGAGTGGTCACTGCATTTAGTTTATGATAGTCGATGATGGGCCGTAGATCTCCATTCTTTTTCTTGACCCAGAATACAGGGAAGGCATATCTAGAGTCAGAGGGATGGATGAGTCCTAGGTCTTCATTTTCTTTGACAAATGTGTGCATAGCCTTCTGCTCCCTAGGGTTGAGCAGATAGATCTTACAGTCTAGGGTGTCTGGTGCTCCTGGTTTGAGATCAATGGCATGATCCCAGGGGCATGATTCAGGGAAGCGTTGGGCTGCTTGTTCACTGAACACCTTGTGGAAGTGGTGGTAGTGTTCTGGGACAATCTGGTCCCATGTTTTCTTATCAGCGGACTGTGCCTCTTCAGCAATGTGTTGGGAAACTGTGACCTTGTGGAGACGCATGATCAGCTTGTCTCCTGGCTCCAGGAGGGGTTCCTCAGGGGGGATTTCACTTGTAGGCTAGAGACGTAGGCAGGGGGCATTGGCTGTAATAGCGACATCCCTGGAGTGCGTATGACTACCTTTTGCTTAATGGTCCCTTCTGTCCAATCTACTTGTGGGTTGGTGGCCACCAGCCAGGGGTACCCTAGAATGATGTTGTCATCTCCCAGCTCTGCTTCATAGAAGTGGTAGATGTGGCTGTCTTTTCCAGTGATGATTTTGAGGTCAGTAAACCAAGTGATCTCCCCAATACTGTTTTTGCTACCATCCACGTTGTGAAGCCTTCTGGGGCATCTGAGTTTGAGCATAGAAAGAGCATGCCTTTTTGCAAAGCTGGGGCTGATGAAGTTTTCCATTGTGCGCTGTCTACAAAGACAGGGAGCTTGGCCTTAAGGTTTGTGGTGTGTAACTGAGTGGGGATACGCAAAGATTTGATTCTTGGTAGATACACATCACAACAAAACATGGCCCAAATACTGGCCGACATATTCAGTGGTTTGAAAACCCTGGGCCTCCCACATCTGTCCTACTTTGTTGTACTCCTCATCAGTTAGCGTGGCCATTGCCTTCAAGATTGCGTCTGGGGTTGCAGGTTGTTGGTGGGCTCTCCTTCGGTTGCCTCCTGTGGTTCCTCTTGTAGTTGAGCAACTTTAGTGGTATCGTGTTTCCTCCCCTTGCGAGGGCAGTTGCGTGCGAGGTGTCCCTGTCTCTTGCATTCAAAGCAGTGTCCTTCTTTCTGGAGTTGTGCCTTTTCCATATCAGTAATGGCCCTAAGGCAGTCTACCTCCATGGGGACTGGGCCCATCTGGCTAGGGTGTAGTGGCTGTTGCCATCCCTGATGCTGTTGGGTGCATTGCCCAGAAAAGTGCTGAGGCGGTCTCCTTTGGAAGGGGAATGGGCGTTGCTGTGGGTTCTCTTGAGGGCGTCCCTGCTGGCTTAGGATGCTTTGTTCTATTTGCCAGTTGAGGTAGTTGGTGCGAGCCGCGTGCTTCCATTGCTCGAAGGTCTTGGGCATGGGCCGTTCTCTAAGGCATGCCTTGAGGAGTCCTCCATTGAGTCCCTTCCAGAAGTACCAGGCAGTGGCTGGGTTGTCGAGGTCGAAGCCTCCTTTGTCAGCCAGTTCTTTGAATTTGACAATATATGCGTTGATGCTCTGTCCTGACATCATGTGGAGGCTTAAGAGATCCCGTTATGCCCTCTGGATTGCAGCGATGTCATGGAAGTTGAGGATGAATCATTTTCTAAAGGATTCCCAGGGGTCATTGTCCAGAACTTCTCCTCTGGAAATCTGCTGAAGCCACTTGAGGCACTGGTGCACCCATCCATCCACCTGGGGACCCTTGATTAAGGTGAGGGCATGTGAGATGTGGTTATCTCCTTGAGCGATGGTGGGCGCATTCCTGTTTAAGTAGTGGTAGTTCTCGAGCTCCAGCATCCACTTTTCTGCGTCATCGCATATTCCAGTAAAGATGGCAGGGGGTTGTCCTACTAGTTTAGCGTCTGCCCCTTGGGGGTTTGGAGTGTTGAGGTTGAATCCTGGGAGGTCCCATCCACCTCCTGGTGGGCCTCCTCCTGGTGGGCCTCCTCCTGGTGGGCCTCCTCCTGGTGGACCTCCTCCTGGCGACCTCCTCCTGGTGGACCTCCTCCTGGCGGACCTCCTCCTCCACCCCTTGGAAGGTCTGCCCTGGGTTCTGCTGGGGCGAAAGGGTTAATTCTAGCGATGGCTGTGTATGATGCTCCAGTCCCAATGGCGAAGCGTGCTGGTGCGATGGTGTGAGTTGCCATGGTCTGCATTGGAACCTGTTCCTCTTCGATAGGGCTGGGGTCTCTGACTTCTTGTGATGCTGCTCCGGCAAGAGCTTCCCTGATATCTTCAGTGAATGGGACGACATACTCGGGTCCTGCTGGTTCTGTTGGTTCGTCTAGTACTGGGAATCTGTTTGCTGCATCTGCATAGGCAAAATACTTGTTCGTCTTGTTGTCAAATGCTACTTCGTACCACTGTCCTCCTACGTGGTGTACTAGGTACGCTCCAGCTTTGCTCCTTCCTGGGAGGATGCTGATGAAATAGTGTCCATTCCAAGGGATCGTTCCTTCAAATCCTGAGTAAATGTCCCCTGCACGTAGCCAAATGACATGATTGTCGTCCTTCTTATCATCCTCTTCGCAGTGGGTGAGTGTGAAGGGCTTGAACTTGGGATCTACTGGCGACTCCATGATTGTGGTTTGACTGGGAAAGTCTGTTCTAATGTCATGCCCAGGCTCTGGGTGTACCTCCACTGGCGATGGAGGCAGCGGTGGCGATGACGGTGGAGGAGAAGGGGATCTTGGATGTGAAGGTCCTAAGTCCTAATAACGAGCTCTCGCTGGGGAGCTAAGATGACGTCTGAGCTTAAGTCCTTTGACCATAAGCTAGTGACACTTGTGCAAGCGGTGCAAAGTCTGGCAATAAGCCAGAGGAGCGGTGGTTCACAAGCAGAAGTCCTGAAGATGTTCAAGTGCACTGAGATTACAAGAGAATAGACTTAGGGTCTGCTCTACGGCGATGTAATGTGATATAAGTACATCAGGAAGGTGAGTCAGATCGAGTCATAGTGCCCCTAGGACACTAGTAAGCAAATGCAGTAAGCATCGAGTCATCATACAGTAAGCAAGGTGACGTGTGAGTCATATTGTACAGTATGAGTTAGTAGGTGCCAAGGCAGCGCATGAACAGAGGTATGCAAATGTAGCACTAGTGGAATGCACACCAGAGGCGAAGCATGGGAACACCTACTATAATAGGAAGGTAAGCATGATGTAAGCAAAAGCGGCCAAGTCATGGCCTCAAGCAGAGTCTCAGGCCATAGGGGCCTGGCAGTCCATAAATGCAGTGAGGGAAGAGTAGAATGGGTGAAAAATGAAGTGTACATGACCCCCTTGTGCGCACTGAGATCAGAGAGGGATCCCAGCACGCACAAACGTGACAGTTGTGGTGGTGGCAGCACCTCCATCGCCGTCGCCATCGCTCCAGCACCATCATCACTGCCACCACTGCACCATCGCCATCACCCAACACCATCCCCACTGCCGGCCGTGCCGCACTGTCGTTGCTGCCCCGGCTATGGCAGCACCCTCACCACAGCCACAGCTGCAACCGCCAGCACCTTCACCATGGCCACTGTGGCAGCACCCTCACTGCCATCGCTGTTGATGTCACCCAGCACCATCCACCATGGCCACAGCAGCATACTCATGGCAGCCACTGCTGCACTGTCACCGCAACTGCAACCACACCAACCCCTTTGCTGCAACCACGGCAGCTGTTACGCTCGAGCTCTGAGCGTATCGGTCAAGGTTCGCCAGGTCACGTGATCAACCTGGACACTGCGAGTCTTCGTGTTTAAGACAGGACGCAGTGGCGGTCCCCTTATGTGTACAACCCCTAGTCAGAGGTTCTATACAGGGGAATCTGGAGTCAGGCAAACGGCCTGAGGATCTGATGGTTCACAAGATGAAAGGGGAATACGATAGCCACCAAGGGCCAGAGCGTAGCTTGGTATTGGTACGAAGAGAACAAGCCTAGAGATGAAGCTACAGTCTAGGCTACCTTATATATGGGTCGCAGGGCGAGAAGGCCCTTCCGTATCAGGTCACGTGAGTCTGAATATTGTAGTCAGTCGAGGGTTCGATGCACGTCATAGGTTGATGTAGGAAGTAAAGGAAAAGGGAAAGAAAGGGGAAGAAATCGTAACAGCAGCAGCACCCTCACCACCATTGCCATCACGGTTGCCCAGCCAACCCTGCTGTGCCCCGCCGTGCCAGTACTGTCCCTGCCACAGTGGCCACAGCAGACCCCTGCCTCTATGGCTGTGCCATCACCCTCCCCACTGGCAGCAACAATGGCCACGACAACTGCAACAAGGCCAACAGCCGTGGCACAGCACCAGCAGCACCAGAGCCAGAACCAGCACCAGCAACAGCAGCAACAATGGCTGCAGCAGCAGCAAGAGCAGCACCAGCACCAGTACCAGCGCACCAGCAGCCAGAGCAGCAGCCAGAGCGGTGGTGGCACCAGCACAGCACCAGCATCAGCAGCACCAACAACGACAGCAGGCGCAGCAACCGAACAGTGGGAGCAGCAGCAAGTGCGATGACAATGGGCAACATCCATGACGGTCAGTGCAACCACAATGACAGACTGCATGACTGTGACAGTCAGCACGACCGTGGTGACAGACAGCGTGACTGCGGTGATGGACAGCGTGACTGTGGTGACAGACAGTGCGACCACAACCAGCAGTGCAACACCATTTAGAATAGAGTATATTATAGTCTAATATTGTATAATAAAGAGTAGTAAAGTTAAAGGTATAATAAAGGTGTTT
Source organism: Lactifluus subvellereus (assembly GCA_022496195.1). Classification (NCBI taxonomy): domain Eukaryota; kingdom Fungi; phylum Basidiomycota; class Agaricomycetes; order Russulales; family Russulaceae; genus Lactifluus; species Lactifluus subvellereus. Next base: position 71,119 of record WTXC01000122.1, on the reverse strand, counting down.
TTAGTTATAGGAGTAGTCTGGAGTGCAGCAAGCACCAGCAGCAGTGGTGTGGCAGTGGGAGCAGCACCACCAGCGACAATGGTGGTGGCAGCAGTGGTGGTGGTGAGTGCCGTGGTGCCACGGCAGTGCCAGCATGGGTGTGGCAGTGTGGGTGTAGCAGCAGCAGGTGCAGCAGCTGCCCAGTGGCATGAGACTGTGCAGTGCTATGCAGTGCTGTGCAGTAGGCCCCTTTCTATGGCCAACGATGGCCAACTATGGGTTTACTGATGAACTATGCAATGCTATGGCCAACTATGGCCAACTATGGGTTTGCTGATAAACTATGCAATGCTATGGTGTGCTATGGTGTGCTATGGGGTGCTATGGGTTAGGCCTATTGCTATGGGAGTATTGCAGGTTCGCTGATGAAGATTTGATTCTTGGTAGATACACATCACAACAAAACATGGCCCAAATACTGGCTGACATATTCAGGTGATTTGAAAACCCTGGGCCTCCCACATCTGGCCCATTTTATTATACTCTTCATCATTAAGTGTGGCCATCACTTTCAGGATAGTGTCAGGGAATGGGGCAATAGTGGATGATTCCTCCTCAGCAGCTTCCTCTGGTTCTTCTTGGAGTTTAGCAACTCTAGGGGTGTTGCATTTCTTCCCCTTGCAGGGGCAGTTGCATGCAAGGTGTCCCTGGCATTTACACTTGAAACTAGTGCTTAAAGGTCCAGTCCTATGGACCGGAAAATAACCGGGAACTGGATCAGACCGCACTGGGTGTAACCAGACTGCGGTTCTGGTCTGCCTCGGTTAGCGGCAGCTACCGGTTACAGTCCGTGTGAGCTCATGCAGATGTCCATAACCAGCCATAACCGGTCGGAACCGGGGTGGACCGGTCTTCGTGTGACACATCACCACCTCCACCTGCGAGTCTGCGACCCACTTGCTGCCGCATCATCACACACTGCCCCTCTCACTTGCAAATGTGAGAAGGGCCTGGTCTGCTTGGGGTGTGTCACCATGGCTGCCATGTCACCGCCACTACCCCCTCTCGCTTGCAAATGCAAGATGGGTAGTCCTCTCTCTGGGATGACACCTAGCCACCACCACCCCCTCTCGCTCGCAAATGCAAGTTAGGGGTGATTCTCTTTTTACTTTGCCTGAGACGGCTGCCACCTCACCGCCACCGCCATCACCACCTCGCTCACAAGCGCGAGGTGAGGTTCTGCCTGCAAGTCTGTGACATGACTGTGGCTGCCCTCTCACAACTGAGGGCCCTTTCCTTTTTTTTTGTCTCTCATCACTGGCTAATGGCTCCCCCACAGGTCTATGGAGAATGGCCACTACCCCCTCTCGCTTGCAAGCACGAGTTGGGGGTGGTTCCGCTTTTAATTGAGACAGCTGCCATGTCACCACCACCATCCTACCATCGTCACCATTGCCACCTCCATCGCACTGTGCAGCGTGGCATACATGGCCTGGTCCATCCGCACGGGCGCAGCGCGCATGCCGAGGCCCGCATCACCACCACCGTCACCACCCCGTCCAGCCTGTGAGTCCTGGCGCACGGGCACAGCGCGCATGCCGAGGCCATCACCACCACCACCACCCCATTCCGCCATCGTCACCCACTGTCACATGCAGGTAGACGTCACCGGTAGATGCCGCCATCTCCATCGCCTTGCGCTTGCCTGCAAGTCAGCGCACGGGTGCCGCACCCATGCCGAGACATGCGCTACTACCACCATCACTACCCCGTCCAGCCTGCAAGTCCATGAGCACGGGCGCATGGGTGCAGCGCATACGCCGAGGCGTGTGTTACCACCACCATCCCACCCCCTCCAGCCTGCAATTCCACATGCACGAGGCGTGCATCGCCACCACCATCACCACCCTGTCTGGCCTGCGGGTCCTGGCGCACAGGTGCAGCGCACATGCCAAGGCATGTGTCACCACCCCGATCCCCCTCTCACTTCGTATTTTTTCATCAGCTACATTACATCAAATAGATTAGTGTAGTGTGTATTGTAGATTATATTTGTATCAATGAAAGTTTATTTAATTTCAACTTGTGAGAATGAGAGAACAAATGGTGTAGCAAGTGTATGAAAGACTGGTCTGAACCGCATCCGGACCAGTCCTGACCGGTTATGGGAGCATCCTAGAAAAAACCAGTTCAGACTGGTTATAGGACTGGACTGGACCGCAGATAACCGGTTCTGTGCGGTCCAGTCTGGTCACAGCAAATTTTCTCAAAGTCTTGGACTGGTTCTGGTCCCAGTTATGCCAAAAAAGGAAAAATAACCGGACCGGACCGGACTTTGAAGCACTACTTGAAACAGCATCCTTCCTTCTGGAGCTATGCCTTCTTCACATTAGCAATGGCTCTGAGGCAATCTACCTCCATGGGAACTGGGCCCATCTGGCTAGGGCACAGTGGCTGTTGTTGCACCTGAGGGTACTGTTGGGCATGCTGCTGCTGTCCTGAGAAGTGTTGTGGAGGGGGTGGTCTCCTCTGGAAGGGAAATGGGCATCGCTGTGGATTTCCCTGGGTCTGCATCTGCTGGGCTAGGATACTTTGCTTAATCTGCCAGTTGAGGTAGTTGGTATGAGCTGCATGCTTCCATTCTTCCCAGGTTTCAGGCATAGGTCATTCCTTAAGGCATGCCCTGAGAAGTCCTGTGGTGAGTCCCTTCCAGAAGTACCAGGCAGTAGCTAGGTTATTGAGGTCAAAGCCTCCCTTGTCAATGAGCTCTTCAAACTTGATGATATATTCATCAACATTTTGTCCTGACTGCATGTGGAGGGTCATGAGCTCTTGTTGTGCCCTCTGGATGGCAGTGATGTCATGGTAATTGAGAAGGAACCATTGCCTGAAGGAGCCCCAGGGGTCATTATCCAGAATATCTCCTCTAGAGATCTGTTGGAGCCATTTGAGGTGTTGACATACCCATCCCTCTTGTTACGACCATGACCACTACATGCACTGACCTGCACACAAACCAGTCTGTGCAGGAGCTCCTGGAGCTCACAGCTGGCTACCTGACAAGACAAGGATGGAATTGGGACTCCTAGGGAGTGCCCCTGGACAGCTACACATTGATCTATGATATGAACACTGGAACTGACACTATATGGACTAATTAGGAAGGAGGCTGCTAGCCTCATGTACACTCGCATGGTTGCAGCACTCACATGGCACATGCATGTGCACGCATCACATACATCACATCAGCACATCACAGAACACTGAAGGCATGTTACCCTGGGTCCAGGGTGTAGTGCAGATGAGTTGCAGCATGTTGGCAGGCCATGTGCTCATTTGATACCAGGTACTTTTGCTATTGGGTCAATCACCATGACCCTTGATCTCATACCTCATGCATGCCCTTGATTTCTTACTGATATGCTTGCACGTCCCTATGATGCATAATCTGGAACCTACTAGATGCATGGGCCCTATGCCCTGATGATTACGCAGCCCTCTAGATAGGGGCCTTCACAGAACTATAAGTAGCACACTCTTTTGTCTAGTAGACTACAGACTTGACCTCTTGGCTCTTCAGCCTACAGACTTAACAATCCAGCCTACTTGAACCTAGGAATCCCTGCAGAGGGAAGCACCCCTAGGATACTTCAAACTAGACCAGACCTTCCAAGGCCACCAGTACACTCTCCTCTCCTCTCTACCCTTCTTTCTCCCCCTTAGCCATAAGGGAACTCTATTGGGTTGGAACACCTTTGCATTGAAGTCACTTAGTGTCACTATGTAATCAGTGCACCTTTGTCACTAGTGCACAACAGTTGGCCTACATCTTGAGCCATAGCAATCAAGAGGAGAATCATTGTCCAAATCATCCACAGTGCATGTTGCACTACCCTGAAGCAGGACTTGGGCTGAACCAAGTCAATGATAAGCAAGTCACTTAGAACGCCCAAGGCTAAGCATAACACCTCTACTCATGGTCCCTTGATCAGGGTGAGGGCATGTGAGATGTGATTGTCTCCTTGGGCAATGGAGGCAGCATTCCTGTTCAAGAAGTGATAGTTTTCAAGCTCCAGCATCCATTTCTCTGCATCATCATGCATTCCAGTGAATATGGCAGGAGATTGTCCTACCAACTTGGCATCCACTCCAAGAGGGACTGGGGCATTGAGATAGAATCCTGGGAGTCCTCCTTCACCCCCTGGCGGGCCTCCTCCACCTCTTGGTGGGCCTCCTCCCAGTGGTCCTCCTCTGGGTGGGCCTCCTCCTGGCAGGCCTCCTCCTGGCAGGCCTCCTCCTGGCAGGCCTCCTCCTGGCAAGCCACCTCCTGGTAGGCCACCTCCTGGTGGGCCTTCTCCTGGCAGGCCTCCAGGAGGGTCTGGCCTTGGTTCAGCTGGGGTGGGAGGGTTGATTCTAGCAATGGCTACATATGATGCTCCAGTGCCAGTTGCAAAGCATGCTGGCACTATGGTGTGGGTTGACATGGTTTGTACTGGAGCTGGTTCTTCATCGATGGGGCTGGGGTCTCTAACTTGCTGTGCTTCTGCACTTTTGACAGCTTCCCTGATATCTTTGGTAAACAGGGTGACATACTTGAGCTCCATTAGCTCTTCTGGTTCTCCTAGTACTGGGAACCTATTTGCTGCATGTGCATTGGTGAAATGCTTGCCTGTCTTGCTGTTGAATCCTACTTCATACCAGCATCCCATCTGCAAACTGTACATCAGCTGTGAAGGTCTACAGCAGACTACAGGAGCACTGTACAGTGAGCCATAGTGAGCCATAGTGCCATAGTGGCCATAGTGAAGGGTATGTTCTGAGCAGTGCTCCATAGTTGGGTCCTTACTATGGAGTGCTCCATAGTTGAGTCCTTACTATGGAGAGCTGTACAGTACTACACAGGACATGATATGGAGCACTATGAGAACTATGGAGCACTATGGAGCACTTATCTCTATTATGGTTAGGGCTCATCATGGTCACACCATACCCATACTCACAGTCATCCTCATTCAAAGGAAATAACAGAAATAGTTTTATTGGTTTTTGAAACTACATATACATGGTTATTCTACACTAGATTACCCCCAAGCTTAGACCAGGCATCATCATCGCTGTCACCATGTCACAGTTGTGGTCGTCACAGTGCCATAGTCATCACCATGTCACAGTCATGGTCATCACTGGGTCACAGTCACAGTCGTCGCCATGTCATTGTCATGGTTGTCGCCATGAGCACTATATAACAAATAAAATAAAATAAAAACATACCAGTTGGCTCAGGAGGCATTCACCTCCTGAGCATGTTGGCCCCCAAGCAGTGTCCATGGCACTGGCAGGTAGGTGACGGCGCTGGCATGGCACTAGCCTTGGTGACGCTACTGGCATGGCGGTGGTCACAGTGACAGTGCTGGCATAGCAGCACCTACGAGGATGAGGTCAGCACGGTGGCAGTGGTGATAGGGTGGCGGCGTGGCCACATCCCAGATGCGATGGGGTCAGGCTGGAGGTGGTGGTGGTAAAACTATGAGGAAATAGGAATGCATTAGTAAGAATGATATGAATGAAAGAAAAAAAAAAAAAAGAGAAAAGAAAAGGCACACCCACAGCTTGTGCTTGTGAGCCAGAGGGGGTGGCAGTGTGGTGGCAAAAGCCTCGCATTTGTGAGCGAGGGGGGTGTTGGTGACGCAGTGGCAGGGCGTTGTGTATCTGTGAGGGGAGGGGCTATTGTTAGTCACGGTTAGGAATGATATGAATGGAAAAAGAAAAAAAAAAAAGGCCAGCAAGTGAGCAAGAGGGGGGCAGCAACGTGACAATGGGGCGTAGGGGAGAAACCAACCACAGGCACTTGTGCAAAAGGGGTGGTGGTGATCTGGTGGCGAAATGTTGTCATGCGAGCGAGGGGGGGCAACAGGGCGCCAGTGTGTACCTACAAAGCTATTGGTCAGCTACTAGGAATGACACAAATGAAAAAGAAAGAAAGAAAACAAACAGGTCTTGGTAGGACTGAAAGTTGGGGTGTTTGCGAAAGGTGTTCACTTCACAAACATGTTGAAAAGTTCAAGTCAATATCTCATGCTGTCATGCTAGACAAGAATACGTGTCACGTTGTGACATGTCTGATCACTGCGGCCAACTGCACTCTCTTCATCACACATCCATGTGTAAGTGGCTATCATAGATTTTGTAGACTAACTATTTCTATTTGGTTGTCCTTAGGGATCACTAGTGCAAGTGCACAGACAGGAAAGGTAAGTAAGATAATTAGTGCCTAGATGCTGACCATGTGTTCCAGGTAATGCAGCTCCATCACCACCGCTGCGATCATCCCCGCTGCAACTGTGGCCATGCCAGCATTGTCACTGTGGCCGCCGCCATGGACACCACTCGGGGGCCAAGACACCTGCACAGATGGTCTGTTTTTTATTTTTATTTTTTTGGCATGTAGTGCTAACATGTCAGGGACATGTCAAACCTTCCATAGTCCCTATGACTCCAGCGCCATCACCACCACTGTGGTCATCCCAGTGCTGCAACCACGGCCATCCTGGCACTGTCACTGTGCCCCTGCCTGCACCATTGCCGCAGCTGCTGCTGCACCAGCACCGTTACCATGACCACAACCATACCAGCAGTGTCACCATGACCACTGCCGTGCCAGCAGTGTCAGTACGGCTGTTGCCACGCCAGCATCACCACACCTGCACCATCGCTGTGGCTGCTGCTGTGCCAGCACCATCACTATGGCAACAATGGCAATGGCCACTGCAGCAAGGGTAGCGATGGTCAGCTACAGCAACAGTGGCGGCGGCAGTGGCAGCGGCAGCGGCAGGAGTGATGACGACTGTGGGTGGCAACAACAACAACGACCGCAGCAGCAGCAACAGTGATGACGACTGCAACCATGGCAACAGTGACGATGACCACAGCCACAGCAACAGTGATGACGACTGCAACCGTGGCAACAGCGACAACAACTGTGACTGCAGCAACAGCAATGATGACCATGACCACAGCGGCAGCAAATGTGACAATGACCGCAGTGGCAGCAGCGACACAACGACAACTGCAGCCGTGGTGGCATGCACAGCAGCAGCAGAAGTAGCTGTGCGACGGCGACAATGACTGTGGCAGCAGCAGCGACACAACGATGACCACAGCCATGGTGGCACGCACAGCAGCAGCAGAAGTAGCTGTGTGACAAGCAGCGGAGGGACGAGCGCACACGGCACGTGCGTGTGGCTCAGCGGGGCATGCTGGTGGGATAGCGCAGCCTGAGCCTGGGATGCTCAGTGCGGCATATTTTAGACTGTCTTTAATAATACTTGTAAACTAGCTTTATTTACATAGTATCTAGGGCACACACAGTGTGGGCATGGCCTGGTGACAGTATGGACAGCAATAGCGGCAGCGCCAGAAGCCAGCGCTGAGTGACAGGTGGCAGAGCCTCAAAGGTAAGAGTGTGTGTGTGAGATCGCAAGTGCGTGGCCTGGTGACGGCATGCACAGTGGCAGCAGACAAGTGGCAGAGGCGTGCACACAGGCACATGCGAGACTGTAAGCATGTGGTGAAGCTGCCCAGTGGCCTGAGACTGTGCAGTGCTGTGCAGTGCTGTGCAGTAGGCCCCTTTCTATGGCCAACTATGGCCAACTATGGGTTTACTGATGAACTATGGAATGCTATGGCCAACTATGGCCAACTATGGGTTTACTGATGAACTATGGAATACTATGGCCAACTATGGCCAACTATGGGTTCACTGATACAACTATGCAATGCTATGGGGTGCTATGGGGTGCTATGGGGTAGGCCTATTGCTATGGGAGTATTGCAGGTTTGCTGATGCCCACTACATGGTGTACTGGGTATGCTCCAGCTTTGGCCCTTCCTGTGATGAGGCCAATGAAGTAATGTCCATCCAAAGGGATTGATCCTTCAAATGAGGTGTACCTATCTCTGGCATGTAACCAGATAATGTGTTGGTCACTTGCTCTGTCATCTTCACTGCAAAGCATGACTGTGAAGGGCTTCAACTTGGGGTCTACTGGCAACTCCATGATGGTGGTCTGGCTGGGTAGGCTGGGAAAGTCTGTTCTAATGTCACACCTAGGCTCTGGGCATACCTCCACAGGTGATGGAGGTGGCAGTGGCAACAACAGTGGAGGAGAAGGGGATCTTGGACATGAAGGTTCTAAGTCCTGATAATGAGCTCTTGCTGGGGAGCTAAGATGATGCCTAAGCTTAAGTCCTTTGACCATAAGCTAGTGACACTTGTGCAAGCAGAGCAAAGTCTAGCAATGAGCCAGAGGAGCGATGGTTCACAAGTAGAAGACCTGAAGACATTTGACTTGTCTGAGATTACAGAAGAACAGACTTAGGGTCTGCTCTAAGCAAAAGCAGTCTACTTATACAGGTGGTTAAGTCAAGTCAAGATGCATCATAGTGCCCTAGGACACTAGTAAGCATGTACAGTAATCCCCCTTGAGTCATCATATAGTAAGCAGGAGATATGAGTCATATTGTACAATATGAGTCAGTAAGTGCCAAGGCAGCACATGCGCAGAGGTGTGCAAATGTAGCACCATTGGAATGTGCACTGAACGAAGTGTGAGAACACCTACTATAATAGGAAGGTAAGCCTGATGTAAGCAAAAGCAGCCAAGCTATGGCCTCAGTCAAGGTCTCAGGCCATAGGGGCCTGGCAGTCCATAAATGCAATAGAGGGAAGCATGGAATAGGTGAAAAATGAAGTGTACATGACCCCCTTGTGTGCACTGTGATCAGAGAGGGATCCCAGCACACACAAATGTGACACATGTACTATACTTAGGACTGACTCGACTGTGACTTGCCCTGCTCCACTTGTGACCTGGAGTGGGTACTATACTTGGTATGGACTACCTCACTACCCTCATTGTGACTCAGTAGCATGGTAACACATGACCACTTGTACCAGCCTATATAAGGGCCTCACCTTGTGTACAGTTGAGCCTTAGGCTTGACTTCTTTACAATTCAAGCCCCATTGTCTTCCACTTCAAGCTTGCTGCTCTAAGTCACCGCCTTACACTTGAGCTTGCCACCTCAAGTCGCCTTTCACCTTCATTGCTCAGCAAGGCCTTGCTTCACTCCCATGCCCTTCTAAGTTGGTTGTAATGACTTAGCTCTGAACACGCACCAGTCATGTGCCCACTCTACTCTGAAGACCTTAGCTTTGCTCCTGTGTTGCCATGACCACCAGAAGTGTCATGCTTAGGACCATGTGCTTGTTGCCCTCACACATGTTCACTCTTGCCCATGCCTAGTTGCACAAGTCATGCTAATGGCCCCTTGTGTTATGGTTTGCAGCCCTTGTTTCACTATCTCAGTCTTTCACCCATGTTTGGACCCTGTGACTTCGACTGTCACATGACCATATGTCATGTGACATGCTGACTTCCTTACTTGTCACATGACCATATGTCATGAGACACGCTGACTCCATGTGACTGCAATGTGATGCAACTTGATACACAACTCATAGCAACTCCCTATGAGTCACTGCATCAGCAAAAGGTCCTGGTCACTTGATGCACTTAACAGTGACTAAGTCATCATAAAGTCACCCAAGTTAGTCAAGATAAATTTTTGGCCTTAATTTGGCCTTGGAAGTTTGTGGACTTAGGATAATTTTTGCATTCTTACTACTTAACAAGACCAATGAAAACCAGCTAAGACCAATCCTTTTACAAACTAATTAATAATGTTAATCTAATCTATTAAAAATTTATTATTAATATATTTGGACCTTGTTTGTTGGCTATTTACATGTGCTTGTTGGCTGTTCACATGTGCTTGTTTGCACACACTTGGCTGCCAGCAAAGCAGTTGATGCTCACATCAACATTCTTTCATGCAGGTCCTTACCACCGCTGCCATTCCCCCTGCTAGTGTTGCGGCAGCTGCACTAGCCAAGCTGAGCCATAGCCAAGCTGCCATTAGCTGACCCTGTTGGCAAGCCGAGCTGAGCCGAGCCAGTTCACTAGCAAGCTGAGCTGTGCTGAGCCAAGCTGGTCGGCTCAAAGCTGGCTCTGACACTACACACCAGTGGTGCCATGGCAACACTACACTGGTTCAGGTTGAAGGCTTTATTTTTACTACTACTGTGGTTCATGTACACCATGCTGCTATATTGTACATCCTGTACTATTCAAGTAGAAAGAGAAAAAATGAATATTACTATTGTTGCTGTCATCATCACTGCCCCCGCAATTGCACTACCGCTGCCGCTGCTGCTCCTGCATTGCCACTGCCACTCCTGCTGATGCCGCCACTGGTGCCAGTGCCACCGTGCTGGTGCTACCACTGCTGCACCCACGTTCTGCCACTGGTGCTGCTGGTGCCAGTGCTGCCACCATGCTGGTGCTAGCTGCTGCACCTGCTGGTGCCACCGCTGGTACTGCTGGTGTTGGTGCTACTGTCGTGCTGGTGCTATGCTGATGTGCCCAATGGTGCTACCGCTGGTGCCACTGGTGTCGGTGCTGCCACCGCACTAGTGCCACGCTGCTGTGTTGTGTTGCGAGATTAGAAGGGCCCTTGAGTCACAGAGGACCAAGGGGACTGCAGAGGAGTGAATAAGACTAAGGTAAAAGTGCACTCCTCTGCAGTAAATATCAACCTGACTAAGCTAATCTAACTAACCAAATAAGGAATATGCCTCTGGAGCATTGTTCTGACACTCTAAAGAGCAATATACAACGCATTAGGCTCATGCAATAAGTAAACTAAATCTAGCACAATCAAAGTGAATGTAACACTCCTCCATGTCAGTACAAGGCTCCAGAGTCCAAATCTCATCCTAATCCAAGCATCTGTGCACATTTTCGCACTTTGAACCGATCCAGAGCCTTTGTGAAGATGTCTGCAGCCATGTCCTCTGTTGAGACAAATGAAGGCTCAATCAGACCATCCTCAACAGCATCTCTCAGCCAAAATAGGCGAAGTGAGAGATGCTTCATCCTCCCATGATGCTTAGGGTTCTTGCTAGCAGCAATGGCCAACTGATTGTCCATTCTGAGCAAGGATGGCCCTGACATCTCATAGCCAAGCTCCCCCATCAGCTGGTGCATCCAAATGATCTCCTTTCTGGCTTCCACAGCTGAAATGTACTCAGCTTCAGTGGTGGATAAGGCAACCAGGGGCTGCAGCTTTGAGCTCCAGGAGACCGCACCAGTGCCAATCTTCACCACATACCCTCCAGTGGACTTCCCATTGTCTGGATTTCCTCCATGGTCCGCATCAGAGTAGGTGATGAAGGGTTCAGGTGAGTCAGAGGGCTGATAGATGATCTGGTAGTCTGTTGTGCCCTTCAGATAGCACAAAAGGTGTTTTACTGCTTGCCAGTGGGGAAGACCAGGATTAGAGTTGAATCTGGCAAGAACTCCGGCAGCATATGTGATGTCTGGCCTTGTGGTGACTGCCAGATACATTAGAGAGCCCACAACTGAGATGTAGGGGTACTGCCACATCTCAGCAGCCTCTGACTCATTATGGGGAGACATGGAGGTGGATAAACATGTTCCAGGGTTGAGAGGGTGGATACAGGCTTGCAGTCCTATAAACCATGCTCCTGGAGAAGGTTGGAGATGAATTGGCTCTGGGAGAGGAAAAGGCAATGATTGGGGCGATCCCTATGAATCTCCATGCCTAGGAGCTGTGTGGTGGGGCCCAAATCATGAAGTTTGAAGTGGTTGGAGAGTTCCTCCACAACTGAGTCAAGTTTGGCCCTATCTTTGCCAGCTAGAGTGATATCATCCACAAACACTGGCATGATGATCCTGACATTGCCTCTGAGGTAGATATACACCCCATGGTCTGACTTGACGCACTTGAAGCCCATGGAAGTAAGCACAGAATGAAGGGTCTTGTTCCAAACCCTGCCTGCTTGCTTCAAGCCATAAAGTGACTTGTCAAGCTTACAGACATGATCTGGTCCACCCACTTCAAATCCTTTAGGCTGCTGCATGTAGATCTCCTCCTCTAGGGTGCCATTCAGATAGGCATGAGAGATGTCCACAGAGCAAAGTTCCAAGTCCTCCAGTGCAGCAATGGCTAGGATGGTGCGAAGGGTGGAATAGCAAACAGTGGGTGCAAAGGTCTCCTTGAAATTAAAGCTAGGATGCTGTGAGTAGCCTTTGGCAACCAATCTCGCCTTGTAGTGGTCCAGGGAGCCATCTGCATTGCACTTCACCTTCATGAACCACCTAGACCCAATTGCATGCTTTCCAGGGGGCAATTTCATGATTTGCCAAGTGCCATTGAGTCTGTGAGCCTCCATCTCTTCCTCACAAGCCTTGTGCCACAGGTCCACATCAGAGCATTGCTGAGACTATCTATAGGATGTGGGTTCAGGTGCAGAGGCTGAATTTGCATGGAGGAAGTCAATGGGGTCATCAGAGTCATCTTTCTCCTTATCAGAAGATGGAATGGCTGGAGTTGGCTCCCTTGGCTTCCTGTAGTGTTGTGGAACAGCCCACTGCTCTGAGAGCCACTCTTCCCTAGGGCATCTAGTGCGTTGAGGGTGAGCAGGAACAGGAGCAACTGGAGCAATAGGTGAAGGATTAGGTGAAGGTGGCAATGGATGAGAGGGAGTGTGAGCAGGCTCTGCGGTGACAACCAAGGAGCCATCTTTATGGGTTCCAATCCAGTTCAGGAAAAGCAAATTAAACACATTGATATACACTATCATTATATTCACCAAGCACTGAAACTAGGACAGGTTGCACTGCATGTGCTGCACCTTCTAAGTCTCTATCAAGTGAAGACAATGCAATGACAGAACAGTGGTCATCTATCTTCAGGACTGGATAACAATGTTGTCCATCTTGTAGATGGCCCCAGAAACTCCACTGTCCATTGCCCTTGGCTCTTATGCAGTCGTTCACAGAAATCTAGATGATATAGAGCTTCTGCACCTCCAGATAAATGAAGTGCATGTTCCTGCACACACAACCCTCATGACCTTGCAATCATAACTACAAACCGCTTCACATTTGCCAAGTGCGCATTCATTGCTGCACTATGCATACACACCTGCAAGTGCACATTCACTGCTGCACTTAGCAAGGGGGAGTGTTGAACTGGCAACATATGAGGGCTAGATTCCCCTAGAATCTAGACCGGCCCAGATCACTCCAGACCTAATCCAGAAGTATGTGAAATACTATGTGAGATACTACATTAGGAAGTATGCACATCACTTTAGGTCACCTCACACATGAACCACATGTATAAGTAGACCCCCATTTCTTGTCACAAATATAAGTGGTCTTTTGCCCCACTCCCAGGCTTCTAGGAGAACAGTTCAGACACTGCAGACTATGTCTATTACAAAATCCCCACAGAAGAAGACTCCTCCACACTCCAATCAGCACACTATGTCTCCTATGAAGGAGGCATGGACCCAAAGATCATGGGCACAATGGGCCCTAATCTTCCAGTCTATGCTGAGCCACTTTGCCTCCCCTTCTCCCCTTTTAGTCTGTTCAGCCTTCCCCTCACCCAGGAGCAACACAAATTGCTCCTATTCACTTCCCCTTGAGAATTGAGTGTTGATGAGGCCCTCTAGGACCTTGAAGACCTCCCCATGTGAGCAGAGATCAAATGATATAGGTGGGCCACTATTGCAGTGGGCTCAAACCTTACCCTGGTCCAGACATGCCCTGAGGAGTCCTGCAGTGAGTCCCTTCCAGAAATACCAGGCAGTGGCTGGGTTATCAAGATTGAAGCCCCCTTTGTCAATGAGTTTCTCAAACTTGATGATATATTCATCAACACCTTGTCCTGGTAGCATGCAGAGGGTCATGAGTTCTTGTTGTGCCCTCTGGATGGTGGTGATATCATGGTAATCAAGGAGGAATCATTCCCTGAAGAAATTTCAGGGATCATTGTCTAGGATATCTCCTCTAGAGATCTGTTGGAGCCACTTGAGATGTTGGCGTACCCATCCAGCTACTTGCAGTCCCTTGGTCAGGGTAAGGGCATGCGAGACATAGTTGTCTCCTTGTGCAATGCTGGCAGCATTCCTGTTCAGGTAGTGGTAGTTTTTGAGCTCTAACATCCATTTCTCTGCATCATCATGCTGTTCAGTGAATATGGCAGGAGGTTGTCCTACTAATTTAGTGTCTGCCCCTTGGGGGGCTGGGGCATTGAGGTTGAAGCTAATGACACTTGTACAAGCAGAGTGAAGTCTGGCAATAGGCCAGAGGAGCAATGGTTCACAAGTAAAGGCCTAAAGACATTCAACTGCACTGAGATTACAAGAGAACAGACTTAGGGTCTGCTCTGTGTGAAAGCAGTCTACTTATACAGATACTAAGTCAAGTCATGACCAGTCAAGCCAAGTCATAGCATCCTAGGACACTGGTAAGCATGTACAGTAATCCTCAAGTATCATACAGTAAGCAAGGGGTATGAGTCACATTGTATAGTATGAGTCAGTAAGTGCCAAGGTAGTGCATGTGCAGAGATGTGCAAATGTAGCACTAGTGGAATTAGTGAATGGCAAGGGTTTAACAAACCCTGGGGGTTTGGGCCAAGGGTATATAAGGGTAAGGGTAAGGGTATAAACTCTCAAACCCTTCATAAACCCTTACCCCTGAGGAGGGTACAGGGTAAAGGTAAGGGTTTGAACCTTCATACCCTTCACATACCCTTACCCCCAGGTATAAGGGTTATTGAATGTTAAGGTTAGAAAGTGTTGCAATTCTGTTCCCTTTCTCACTTTTATGGGCACACCTAGGGGAAACCCCATTGCATTGAGTTCCAATCCCTAAGGAACTCATGTGTAACAGGTTGATCTTGGTGCCAATGGCATTGAAACACATAGGATTGCATGTAATAGAAAGTGTTCAATACCAGTATAATAAATAACCCTTGAAAATATTGTGTAGATAACAGAGAAACACTGTATCAAGTAAACCCTTGCATCATACCCCCCATACCCTGGGGTACCCTAAACCCTTGCTCAACCCTTACCCTTACCCTCCAAAACCCTTACCCTTGAGCAGGGGTAAGGGTTTTCAGGGTAGGGGTAAGGGTAGCAAAAGAAAACCCCAGGGTTACCCCTGCCATTCACTAAGTGGAATGCACACTGGGACAATGCATGGGAACACTTACTATAATAGGAAGGTAGGCATGATGTAAGTGAAAAGTGGCCAAGTCATGGCCCCAGTCAGAGTTATAGGCCATAGGGGCCTGGCAGTCCATAGAAGCATCATAGAAAAGAGTAAAGTGAAAGGAAAATGGAGCATACATGACCCCCTTGTGCATGCTGTGATTAGAGAGGGATCCCAGCATGCATAAATGTGACACTCAACCCAACACAAGGCCAACATTGACAACTACAAGAACTGGCAGAATGACATGCCTACCAGCAAGATACACATTCCTTAAGCTTTTCCCTTCATGATTCCAATACTCCTGTGCACATCAAACAACATGTTGTGTTGCAAGATTGGAAGGGCCCTTGAGTCACAGAGGACCAAGGGGACTGCAGAGAAGTGAATAAGACTAAGGTAAAAGTGCACTCCTCTGCAGTAAATATCAACCTGACTAAGCTAATCTAACTAACCAAATAAGGAATATGCCTCTGGAGTGTTATTTGACACTCTAAAGAGCAATATCACTGATGACCCCTACACACACCCAGTTCCTTAATTACACCCTAGCATCAGCCCCAGTCCAGCACAATCTCCTAGGGTCATGACCCAAGGACATGTGACTTCCCCTTTTTGTGAATGCACCACAACCCAGCACTTGTGAATGACAAAGTTGTGACACAAGCCCACAAAGTGCACACCACATACCTTTGTAAATGAAGGTAGCAGTACAACACAATGAAAGGCAGCAGAATGATTATGAAAGCAAAAAACCACTGAGCACCCCCATCATTCCCAGTCATTTAACCTGTTGCATTCACTTCCTTTGTGCTAGATTTACATTACTTGTTATATGAGCCTAATGCGTTGTAGATTGCTCTTTAGAGTGTCAGAACAATGCTCCAGAGGCGGATTCCTTATTTGGTTAGTTAGATTAGCTTAGTCAGGTTGATATTTACTGCAGAGGAGTGCACTTTTACCTTAGTCTTATTCACTCCTCTGCAGGTTAGTAGTTTAGTATCTCACTCTTCAAATATAGTCTTATTCACTCCTCTGCAGTTAGTGAATGGCAGGGGTAACCCTGGGGTGTTTTTTTGCTACCCTTACCCCTACCCCTGAAAACCCTTACCCCTGCTTAAGGGTAAGGGTTTTGGAGGGTAAGGGTAAGGGTTGAGCAAGAGTTTAGGGTACCCCAGGGTATGGGGGGTATGATGCAAGGGTTTACTTGATACAGTGTTTCTCTGTTATCTACACAATATTTTCAAGGGTTATTTATTATACTGGTATTGAACACTTTCTATTACATGCAAATCCTATGTGTTTCAATGCCATTGGCACCAAGATCAACCTGTTACACATGAGTCCCTTAGGGATTGGAACTCAATGCAATGGGGTTTCCCCTAGGTGTGCCCATAAAAGTGAGAAAGGGAACAGAATTGCAACACTTTCTAACCTTAACATTCAATAACCCTTATACCTGGGGGTAAGGGTATGTGAAGGGTATGAAGTTCAAACCCTTACCCTTACCCTGTACCCTCCTCAGGGGTAAGGGTTTATGAAGGGTTTGAGAGTTCATACCCTTACCCTTACCCTTATATACCCTTGGCCCAAACCCCCAGGGTTTGTTAAACCCTTGCCATTCACTATCTGCAGTCCCCTTGGTCCTCTGTGACTCAAGGGCCCTTCCAATCTCATAACACAACACAATCATACTTAGGACAACCACTTCAATGCACAGACATCTACTAGACCAGAAGCTGAGTCAAAGTGCAAGAGCATGCAGAAAGGAGGGGACAACACATTCTTGATCTCTCCACACTGACCATCATTCACCATGCTGCCTGCCCACACACTTGTCAACCCAAGTATAGCCAAGAGCACCTCATCCTGATGTACAGTTGTGGACAAGCAAAGTTGACAAAGTTTGGGGCCTATTTTTCTATGTCAGGCACAGTGTGCCAATTGCTTCCTTTCATTGAGAGCACCTTCATCAAATATTTTCAAAGGAATCTGTCAAGTGGTTCAGTCACAAATCAACCATCTTTGGGGGACTCCTCTTGAAAATTGGCACTACTGAAAAAATACAGCTAAAAATTGCATAAAATAGCCAAATACTTCTACTTATAGCCTAGCTAGTGTAGAGCAGATGATTAACGAGAAAGAGACAATGGGAATGAAAAAAAAAATCCCCAAAAAAATAGGCGCACATGCACCAGTCACAGGCCACCCCCTGTGTCTAAAGTCTGTGGGCATGCTGCAAGGAGCACCAAGGCACCGCGGACATCCCTCAAAGGGGCCAAGGGTCCAGGCCTTGAATCTTAGGAGTTCTTGAGCTGCCAGTACAACTGAACCTGGTGATGTTGTGGACAAAGACGGACAATCAGCCCCTGATCACCTGTCACTGCAACCTGAATTGACAGTGGATGATGAGGAGGAGTTGTTGGAGGCAAGTGGGATGGAGCTGGCAGATGAGAGGGAGGCACACCACAGTTGGCTTGTGTTGTGGACACAGCTTAACACTGACCTCACAGCTGCAAAAAAAGCCAACAAGGGCTCACTGTGATAAACTGACTTCTGATCCTCTGAAATTTTGCAACACTGCGGATGAAGGGGCTTGGCTGGATGGCTGCCAGCCAACACATTGCAGCCCAATGGCACAAGGGCTCTGGTCTCTACTTTGCTTGACAAATCTGGGTGCTGGCTCGCCATTACCAACACTTTGAGCAGCTCCCAGATGAAACACATGGTGGGAACCGTGGCCATAGCTTGCTCAATGATGAACGCATACATGCAGCAGCCCGACAATGGCTAATAAAGGTGAAGACTGGTGCCATCACACCATGCAGCTTCTCTGACGTGTTGAACAATCGAATCTTGCCAACACTTGGAATCACACTAAAAGGACCTTTATGTGAGCGCACTGCTTGCCGCTGGCTAGTGAAACTGGGCTGGAGATGAACCTTGTTGTGAAAGGGGGTCAATAAGGATGGCCACAATTGACCTGATGTTGTCAAGTATCGCCAGGAGACCTTCCTACCTGCTATGGCCAAATATGAAAGGCAAATGGTTCAGTTCAAGGGCCATGACTTGAAGTGAGTGGGACCTAGCTTGGAGCCTGGTGAGAGGTGTATCATCACTGTGATGCAAGATGAAAGCTCATTTCATGCAAATGAGTACAAGCCATCTGCCTGGTCAGTTTTGTCGGCATTTGCTCAGTTATGGGCTCACACTTCCTTAATAGGCTCCAGAGGGATGAACAAAAGCTCATGAAGAAAAGCCAAGGATGACTGATACATGTTTCAGACTTCATCAAGGAGGAGAATGGACACTCAGTCATCTGGGACAAGAATGGCAACATTATGCTGATGCCCGATGCATCATCTTTCCAGGCTTGAATGGCAATGACTGGTGGGACCACAAGCAATTGTTGGCCCAGATGGAAGATGCAATCAGCATCTTTGAAGAGGCACACCCTGGCTGTGTGGCTCTATTCATCTTTGATCAATCATCTGCACATGGAAGTCTTGGTGTTGATGCTCTCCATGCATTTGACATGAACAAAGGAAATGGAGGTTCACAGTGCATTCAAAAGGACACTGTCTTCCCAGATAACTGTCCTAATCAAAGTGTACGTGGACAGATACAAAGGATGACTATGGATGGTGGTGTGGCAAAGGGTCTGCAGCAGACCCTGGAGGAACATGGCTTCAATGTCAAGGGAATGCATGCCAAATGCAGCCCCATCTGCCCAATTGAGAATGATCGGTGCTGCATGGCACGCCTCCTCAGTCAACAGCCTAATTTCCATGACCAGGTTTCCCTTCTTGAACAAAAGATCACTGTGCATGGTCATTTATGCCTATTTCTTCCTAAATTTCACTGTGAACTCAACCCAATTGAAATGGTGAGTCTCCTATATCTTTCTCACACTCATGTTCTCATGTTATCTTGAGTATTGGGGCTACTGCAAGCATCAGTACTGACAGGTCTATAAAAACAGTTTTGAGGATACAAAGCGACAGGCCATTGACTGTCTCAACTCCTGCCCAATTGAGACAATCCAGTGCTTCTTCAACTGATCATGGTGCTTCATGAGTGCTTACCATCTTGGGCTTAGTGGAAGTGCTGCTGAGTGGGCAGTCCAGAAACTGAAGTCACACTGGGTTGTTTCAGAGCAGGCAATGATGTCCATTGAAGCAGTTCTTAACTAAATTTAGACACACAGTTGGGGCCAAAAAATTGGCACTCTGTAAATAAATTCATAAAAATGCAGAAAAATCAGATTTGCACTCTATTCAATGAAAGGAGTTTGATGGCAAAAAATCGCTTGAATTGAATGAGCCAATCATCTGGGAGAAACTTAGTTGGCTTTGCTTGTCCACGACTGTACCTTTGGGAGTTTGAAACCTGGGCAACACATCTATATTAACATGTCCACAGCCCCCTGTCACAAAAGTCCCATGTCCTTCTGACAACTCACCATCATACCTTGTTGTGTTGTGAGATTAGAAGGGCCCTTGAGTCACAGAGGACCAAGGGGACTGCAGAGGAGTGAATAAGACTGTATTTGAAGAGTGAGATACTAAACTACTAACCTGCAGAGGAGTGAATAAGACTAAGGTAAAAGTGCGCTCCTCTGCAGTAAATATCAACCTGACTAAGCTAATCTAACTAACCAAATAAGGAATATGCCTCTGGAGCATTGTTCTACACTCTAAAGAGCAATATACAACGCATTAGGCTCATGCAACAAGTAAACTAAATCTAGCACAATCAAAGTGAATGTAACATACCTCTCCACTGTCTTGCTGTCCCCACTCACATTACAACCCAAACTCCTACACAACTATCAGCATACCAGAGGTGTTGTGCTCAGCCTTGGGCATTCTTAGTGACTTGCTAGTTCTTGACTTGGTTCAGCCCAAGTCCTGCTTCATGATAGTACTTCCGGTATTGTGGACGATTTGACAATGGTTCTCCTCTTGATTGCTATGGCTCAAGACATAGGCCAACTGTCATGCACTAGTGACACAAGTGTACAAGTTGCACAGGTGCACTGGTGACTCTCAGTGCAAAGGTTTTAAGACCAAGGGTTCCCTGAATACAAGGGAGAAGAAAGAGTGATAGAGCAAAGAGGGGAGTGTACTGGTGGTCCTTGAAGGTCTGTTCTGGTTCGGAGTATCCTTGGGGTGCTTCCCACTGCAGGGATTCCAAGGTTCAATAGGCTGGATTGTTCAAGAGGCTGATTCTAAAGAGGTTGAGTCTGTAGTCTACAACACAAAAGAGTGTGCTACTTATAGTTCTGTGAAGGCCCCTATCTAGAGGGCCATGTAATCATCAGGGCATAGGGCCCATGCATCTAGTAGGTTCCAGACTACGCGTCATAGGGACACACAAGTGTATCTGTAAGAAATCAAGGGCGCACATGAGGTATGAGATCAAGGGTTATAGTGATTGACCCAATAGCAAAAGTACTCAATGTCCAGTAAATGCATGGCCTGCCAACATGCTGCAACACATCTGCACTACACCCTGGACCCAGGGTAACACACCTTTAGTGTTCTGTGATGTGCTGATGTGATATGTGTGATATGTGTGACATGTGCACATCCATGTGCCATGTGAGTGCCACAACCATGCAAGCATACATGAGGCTAGCAGCCTCCTTCCTAATTAGTCCATATAGTGTCAGTTCCAGTGTTCATATTGTAAATCAATGCGTAGCTGTCCAGGGGCACTCCCTAGGAGTCCCAATTCCCTCCTTGTCTTGTCAGTTAACCAGCTGTGAGCTCCAGGAGCTCCTGCACAGACTGGGTCATGCACAAGTCAGTGTGTGTGGTGGTTGTGGTTGTAACAAGAGGAGGATGCAACCATGACAGATGCCTGATGAAGCTGGGACATCTTTAGACCTAACAAGGGGGCAGTGTTACATCAGCAAAAGGTGAAAAAAACTTAGTAGACTTGGTTACCTTATTTCTCTTAAAAGTTCACCAAGTAAGCTAAGTCACTTATTCTTCACTTAGTGAATTTATCAATCAGAGCACCCAGCAAAGTAAGCATAGCAAGACATAGATAAGACCACCAAGCAGAGTAAGTATCCAAGTAAATGCACCAAGCCAAGGCAAGTGCATGGTGCCATCAAGTGAAACAAGTCTGAAAAGAGTGTCCAACAGAGTAAGTATAGCAAGACATAAGCCAAGACCACCAAGCAAAGCAAAGCATCCAAGTACATGCACCAAGCAGTCCAAGCCAAGGCAAGTAAATGGTGCTATCAAGTGAACCAAGTCCAAAAGTGGCTGAACTGGCCAGCCAAGACATGTTGTGCACTGGCATGTCACCTTCACTCCATCAAAAGCCCCTGCTTTCCAGACATCAAGCTATTGCTTGCTTGTTACGAATTCCCTTGCCATCCTAGTCACCAGCACATTGCCACATGCGATCCACCATGCCCCACCACAGCACTTAGCTGCCTTGAGCCATAGTTCGTATCCAGCCTGGTTCCCCACCCAAGACATCACGTGACGTACCATCACATGACCCAAAGAACAAGACATGTGACCTATGACATAGAGCATTCCATCATAAGGATCTAGGCCTTGCCAGAGATCTCTGGCAGAGATCTCCAATGACTCAGTATGACTCAGACTGACTGAGAATGACTCACAGTCTAGACCACCCCACCACTCCACAGTATGCCAGGGATTCCCCTAAGGATTCCCCCTTGCCCCACTTCTATTCTTATGCTTATGTCACTTACGCCACTTACCCTTATGCCCATTCTCTCCATACAGTAGCCTGATGTTATAAGCAACATCAGTAGGGACTAGATCAAGACTCCAATGGTGGAGCGTGCCGGTTATATACATTAGAGCTCAGCCTTCCCAGCAGTAGCATACTTGTATATAAAGTGTCAAGTCAAGGATGATAACGCCATCCTTGACTTCATTAACTATCCACACAGTAAACAAATAAAAGCCCATAAAGACTCTGCCCTCTTTGTGTGCTGTCACCACCTCCTTCACCCTGCCCCTCATCACCTCTGCCTCTGAGTCTCAGTCTCAGTCGGCCTCCCCTCTCTCACCCTTCAAGCTTGCCACCTCGAAGTGTACACCTGTTGTTCTCTCTGAGTCCACACTTAAGTGACTCAGCTTGATCATGTGCACCTTGCCATGGTCACATGCCTCTCACCCCTCCCACGATCACATGTCCTGCCACATGTGCAAGTAGCCCAAAGACACACAAGTGACTTATTGGCCAACGCTGAACTACTCTCATGTCAAGCCACTATTGCCCCAGTGGACTTGCCAGTTGTAATTGCTGTTACACCAGAACAACCCATGGTGTTGTAACATTGCTGCTATGCAGCAGGGGCTTGCTCAAAAGTGTGTGGGTGCACTCAGCCATTGCTATTGCTATTGCTGCTGCCATCACAGCCATGGTGACACTGCTGATGTGGCCACAGTATGGGTTCAGGGGTGGGTGTGGTGACACTGCCAGTGCAGCAGTGGCTGGTGACACTGCTGGCACAGCAGCAGCCAGTGATGCTGCTGGCACAGTGGTGGTCATGGCAATGGTACTGGCACAGCAGTGGCTGCAATGACACTGCTGGCATGGTGGCAGCACCAGCATGGCAGCAGCCATGTGACACAGTACAGCAGTGATCATGGTCATGCTGCTGGTGCAGCAGTGGCCATGGTGATGGTGCAGGTGCAGGTGTGGTGATGCTGCTGGCATGGCAGTGGCTGGTGACAATGCTGGGATGGTGGCAGTTGTGGCAATGGTACTTGTTACACTTGAGCTCTGAGCGTATCGGTCAAGGTTTGCCAGGTCATGTGATCGACCTGGACACTGCGAGTCTTCATGTCTAAGACTGGGCGCAGTGGCGGTCCCCTTATGTGTACAACCCCAAGTCAAGGGTTCAGTACAGGGGAATCAGGAGTCAGGCAATCGGCCTGAGGATCTGAGGGTTCACAAGATGAGAGGGTAATACGATAGCCACCAAGGGCCAGAGCATAGCTTGGTATTGGTATGAAGAGAACAAGCCTAGAGACAAAGCTATAGTCTAGGCTACCTTATATAGGGAGTCACCGGGTGAGAAGGCCCTTACATATCTGGTCACATGAGTCTTAGTATCATAGTCGAGTCGCGGGTTCGATGCAGGTCGTGGGTCAATGTAGGGAGTAAGGGAAAAGGGGAAAGAAATCGTAACACTGCCCCTCTGTCAGGTCTGAAGACATCCCAGCTTCACCAGACATCAGTCATGGTTAGGGCGTGACATGGGTGACCCACGGGTGGGATTTCCCGACACTGCACCTGCACCTGTCAACACCGCACTTGAACAGTTATGGGTGTGGTTAAACTGTACAAGTTCACGGTTTTTTTTTTAACTGCGGTTTCGTCATGGTTTTTTGTGGTGTTGTGAAACTGTGGGTGGTTGAAGTAAAAAAAAGAAATAATATTAAGAAAAAGAATGCCATAAGGGCGCGGAGGAAACTACAATGTAAGTACATGACCCCTGGCATCCCCAACCACAAGTGTGCGATCTGTGAGCACGCAGGCGGGTGTGCGTGTGGCATGTGGCATGCGTGCATCGTGCAGGTGTGCGTGCATTGTGCGGGTGTTGTGTGGGCATTGTGTGTGCATCATGCAGGCATCGTGCAGGCATGCAAGCATCGTGTGGGCGTGTGAGCATCATGTGGGCGTGCAAGCATCATGTGGGCGTGCAAGCATCATGTGGGCGTGTGAGCATTGTGTGGGCGTGTGAGCATTGTGCGGGCGTGCAGGCGGCATGCAATCTGCCAGAGGAGGGTGATCAGCGGGCACACAGGCATGCAGGCAGGCAGGCGTGTGCGATCTGCCAGCGAGGTGATCAGCGGGCGGGTGAGCGACCACGATTGAAGGCCACATGGTGCAATGGCCGCCACGTGGCACAGTAGGCAGTGCAACCCCTCCAACTTGCAGTTGAAGCGAGGGAGGGGGGAAAGGCCAAAAGTAATTTATTACAAAAGTACTACTGTAGTAACTAACTATTCTACTTATCACATGTGTGTGCAGGAGATGTGGGGCGTGTGGGCGATGTAGGGCACGTGGGCGATGTAGGCTGTGCAGGGATGTGGGGTGCGCAGGCGATGTGGGAGCATTGACACAAGGGAGCTGTCATCATTGAAGTCTTGTTAGTAGGAACAAAAAAAGAAGAAAAAAAAACTTATCTTGTTCTTGCATTTGGGGGCGAGGGAAGGGGGTGGTGACTCGAAACCTTCGCTTTTGAGGGAACGGCATTGGTGGCATTGTGGACAGAAACCTCCCTCTGTCTCATGTTTAGAGCAAGGGAGGGGGTTGGTGGTTGGAAAACAATGTGCGTCGTGTTTTTGGGTGGTGGTGGTAGTGGCATGAGAGGAGTTGTCGCGTGACTGGAGGTGGAATCAATGTGCGGAACTCCAACTGTTAAAAAAAAAAAAAAAAAAAAAGGCACAAAATAAAAACACAAAACTGTGGTCAAACCATAAACTGCAGTTAAGGGTGCAGTTTGGCCTTGGGTGTGAAATCTCAACACCACACCCACACCTGTGACACACCATGACTGAAAACTGCGGTGTCACCCGCACCCATGTCACACCCTAGAGACAACCCATTTCATTCACAACTCCACTGATACTAGTATGATATGAATCCTCGTTCCTGACTGGACTGATTTGATTTTCCGCTCCTATACTATAAAAACCACTGACAATGCACCCCTCAGTCACAAAAATGTCTTCCCTGGACTCCCATTCACCCTTCATCCTCTCCTCATTATCTCCATCCCCTGAACCTACACTGCATATATTCACTCATCAACGATCACCTTGTCGCTTCCATGCACCACATTACCCACGATGACAACACTCATGAACCCAGAACAACAGAAATGAATTAGAGCGTTGCGTGTAGGGGTGACATGGGTGTGGGTGACACCACGGTTTTCAGTCACAGTGTGTCATGGGTGTGGGTGCGGTGTTGAGATTTCACACCTGAGGCCAAACCGCACCCTTAACTGCGGTTTATGGTTTGACCACAGTTTTGTGTTTTTATTTTGTGCCTTTTTTTTTTTTTTTTTTTTTACCAGTTTGGAGTTCCACATGTCGATTCCACCTCCAGTCACACACACTGTGGGCATTTCCCAATGTAATCCAATTCAGTTGGCAAAATCCTGAAATCTGATTGGTCAGACTTTTAGAACTGAATTGGATTACATTGGGAAATGCCCACAGTGACAACAACTCCTCTCATGCCACTACCACCACCACCCAAAAACATGACGTGCATCATTTTCCAACCACCAACCCCCTCCCTTGCTCTAAACGCAAGACGGAGGGGGGTTTCTGTCCACAATGCCGCCAACGCTGTTCCCTCAAAAGCGAAGGTTTCGAGTCACCACCCCCTTCCCTCGCCCCCAAATGCAAGAACAAGATAAGTTTTTTTTTCTTCTTTTTTTGTTCCTACTAACAAGACTTTGACGATGACAGCTCCCTCGTGTCAATGCTCCCACATTGCCCACACACCCCACATTGCCCACGCAGCCTACATTGCCCACGCGCCCTACATCGCCCGTGCGCCCCACATCTCCCGCACACACATGTGATAAGTAGAATAGTTAGTTACTACAGTAGTACTTTTGTAATAAATTACTTTTGGCCTTTCCCCCCTCCCTCGCTTCAACTGTGAGTTGGAGGGGTTGCACTGCCTACCATGCCATGTGGCGGCCATTCCACCACACAGCCTTCAATCACAGTCACTCACCGCCCGCTGATCACCTTGCTGGCAGATCGCATGCTGCCCGCCTGCCCGCACACCTGCGTGCCTGCTGATCACCCTCCTCTGGCAGATCGCACGCTGCCTGCACACCCGCACACCACTCACACGCTCGCATGCCGCCCGCACACTTGTATGCCACCTGCATGCCCACCTGCCGCCCACACGCCCACACGATGCCCGCACACCCACATGGTGCCCGCATGCCCGCATGATGCCCGCATGACACCCGCACGACACCTGCACGCCCGCATGCCTGCACGATGCTCACATGCCTGCACGATGCCTGCACGATGCACGCACAATGCCCACACAATGCCCACATGACCACACGATGCCCACATGACACCCGCATGCCTGCATGATGCTTGCATGCCTGCATGACGCCTGCATGATGCACACATGATGCCCGCACAACCACACGACACCTGCATGACACCCACACGACACCGCATGCCCGCACAACACCCGCACAATGCCCACACGTCCACATGATGCATGCACACCTGCACGATGCATGCACACCACACGCCGCACACACACCCGCCTGCGCGCTTGCAGATCGCACACTTGTAGTTGGGGATGCCAGGGGTCATGTACTTACATTGTAGTTTCCTCGTGCACCCTTATGGCTGTTCTTTTTCTTAATATTATTTCTTTTTTTTACTTCAACCACCCACAGTTTCACAACACCGCAAAAAACTGTGACGAAACTGTGGTTAAAAAAAAAACCATGAACTTGTACGGTTTAACCACACCTGTAACCATTCGGGTGCAGTGTTGACAGGTGCAGGTGCAGTGTCGGGAAATCCCACCTGTGGGTCACCTGTGTCATGCCCTAGTTGTCTCCTCTCAGGAGAACAGGGTCATTATCAATATCGTGATAGAGGTGGGTGGCCCAAGTTTTGAAGTCCCAAAGGTACATTAGGATGAGATGTTCTGGGTTAAACTCCAGACGACAAGTCTGTGGGCACACCATGTGGTGGATGATGGTCAAGGTGGACAGGTTGAGGATGCGCTGTCCACAGCGTTCTGTGTGTTCTAATGCTTCCACACGACTTCTGGTCCAGTACACATCTGTGCTTTGGAGGGGTCACCCTAAGTATGGTTGGACAACTGGGAATGATGGGGGCGGTTCTTTTCGTCATTGCTCTGCTGCCTTTCATTGCGCGTATTGCTCCCTTCGCTTCTGAAGGTATGCCTGGTGTGCTTTGTGAGCTTGTGCAGCTACTTCACTGCTAGTGAACATTGGCATTGGGGATCTTTTGAGATCTATGATGGGGATGGGTCGTGGTGTGTTTGTGAAGAGGGGGAGTTGCACATCCTCAGGTCACAACCCTAGGACGTTGTGCTGAACTGAGGGCATCTTGGGGGTATGGTTGATGAATTGAGTATGCATGGGGGTCGGTAGTGGCTTTCCTTCATAGGGCATCATGGGCTGAAAACTTGTCAGCATATAACTTGGAGTATGTCTTGTATGAATGTATCTGAGTCTTGCTGCCACAGTGCCCAGTCATCTGCTAGTCTTGTTGTTGGGTTGATAAGTGGACTGGGATTGGGTGCACAGTCTTGGGCATGAGAGACCGTGGATCTGGCTACGAAGGAAAAGGATAGAGAATCGGTTGTTGAGTTCATTTTGTCTCCTAACAAGTTCATTGAGTGGGGCATTGTGGTGCCACCGGGTGGTCATCTATTGGTGGAAAGGACAGTCGTCAGTTCAGCAGAAGTAGCTATGGAGTCTTGCGTGCTGATCTTGTCATGTTTTGTGATAAGGGGAATTAGGGATAAAGGGAATAGCATATGGTGATGCGAGGATATGGAATGTGCAAATATTTAGAGGTCGAGGGTATGCTTCTTTTAGTGGGAATAAATGGGTGTATTTCATTCAGGTTGTGCTCCATGGGGTCGTTGTTCGATGGGCAAGGTTGTACTGGAATTGTGAGGGGAAGAGTTTGAGGAAAGTGTATCTTGCTGGGAGTTGTGTCATTCTTCCAGTTCTTGTAGTTGTCGATGTCGGCCTTGTGTTGGGTTGAGGGGCTAATGATCAAGGGACTTCTGGTGTTATTGATGGTGTCGTGGGAGTTGTTGGTGGGGAATCAGGGAAATTGCCCCCCTCTCTAGGGAAGCGGCATCCTGGCACTTGTGGGACCATTCGTGGGGCGTCAGGGTTGCATTGATAGAAGTCCTCAACCAGGTCTGGTGTGTGAAGATCATGGGCTAAGACCCAGGAATCTTCTGAGGCTGGGAATCCTTTCCAGTGGATAAGGAAACAGAGTTCCCGTCACCTGCCATAATGGTCTGCCTTGTGGATGATTCAACTTCCCATTCAGGTTTGCCTTCAATCACCTCTGGATCCAGTCGTGCGTAATTGTGTCCATGGGTGGCCGTTTCAATGTATCATGTGAGGAGGTTGACATGGAAGGTGGGATGGATATGCATTGATGCTGGGAGTCGTAATTGATACATCATGGGGGATAACTTCTGCATGATGGGGAAAGGTCCGTATCATCTGGGTGCGAGCTTCATGGTTGGGTAATGGAAGCGTAGGTTGCGCCCTTCGAGCCACACTTGCTCGCCCTCTTTGAATTCAATGGGGATTGTGCAGTCTGTCACATTCTGGAACACTTTCACCACTGCTTCCCTGGCTTCCCGAATCTTCTGAAGGCACTTGGTGACTTCTGGCACCCAAGCTTCCTCAGTGGACATCAGGATGTACAGCTTCATGCCAAAGAGGAGTTGATGGGGTGTTTGTCCAGAGTGATTGTGAGGCCAAGAATTGTGGACAAACTCTGTGAGAGGAAGATAGGGGGCCCAGGCCATCTGATTGTTCAAGGTCCAGAGGCAGAGATACTGCTCCAGCCATTGATTGGTGTGTTCACTTGCGCCATCAGTTCGTGGGTGGAACGCAGTAGACACATTCTGTTGGATGTGGAGAAGTTGGCAAAGCTCCATGGTGAATTGAGATATGAAGCAGGGGTCACAATTGCTGATAACTTTTTGGGCGATTCCAAACCAGGGGATTAGGTGGCAAAGGTAGAGAGCAGCAACACCTTTGCCTGTGATGTTCATTGTGCAGGGAAGGAACTTGGCTGCCTTTGAGCAGCCTTGATTGACCACCGTGAGAACAGCATTAAAACTGTGTGACTCTGGTAGGTCCGTGATCAGATCCATGGTGATTGTCTGGAATGGACCCTGCATCGCATTGACTGGTATCGTTTGGAGTGGTGCATGTTGATGGTGGGTTTGTGGTTTGTTTTCTTGGCATGATGCACAACCGCAAATGTATTCAGCAGTGAATTCTTTCATGCCATTGCCTTCGTATTGTTGTTCAAGGAGGTGGAGGGTATTAGCAATGCCAGGATGACCGGTGAGTGGGTGATCATGGTGAAGACGCATAACTTCGCGCCATTCTTCAAGCTCTTCAGGGAATGCAAGTTTAGCAAATCGGGAATCGGGGAGGAGTATGACTCCTTTATTATCATCATCCCCCTGGTTTACACCAAAGGGATGCGACAAGAAGTCAGCAGGGATGTGTTGCTTCCCAGGGACATGCACCAGTTTGAAATTGTAGTCTGCAAGCTCCTGGTGCCATTGTGCTTGTTGTCAGTTCAAATTCTGGGGTTTGCAGTAATACTGCAGATTGTGGTGATTGGTGTGGATGAGGGTTTGATGGTGTGAGCCAGCGAGGTATGGTCACCAGTATTTGAGTGCACACACTACGGCGTACAGTTCCTTGTCATAAATATCCCAGTTATGCTGCATGGCATCAAGGGTCGCTGACAGGAATGTGACTGGATGTAGCTTGTTCTTATCATCGTGTTGCTGCAGCACCACTCCGATGGTGTACACTGAGGCATCGTGTCCACAATGAAGGGTTTGTTGAACTGGGGTTGTCAAAGGATGGGTGCGTGGATACTGCATCAATGAGGGACTCAAAAGCTTCCTGGTGTTCTTCATTCTAGTAGAATTTGCTGCCTTTCATGCAATGAGCAACAAGTCCATTCAGTGGCATGGCCAGTGTGCTGAATCCTTTGATGTACATGTGGTAGAAGTTCAGGAAGCTGAGTAGTGCTTGTACTTCCTTCAGTGTCATGGGGACTTTCCAGGCTTTGATGCCTGTGACTTTTACGGGGTCCATGCTGATGGCATTTTGGATATGATGACTCCTAGGTACTCAATGGAGTCGGTTTCGAACTGGCCTTCTGGGGTTTCAGGAATAGGTTGTGTTGAACCGGAAACACACAAGCTGGCATAGCCATGCATCCAGTTAGGGGCTTTATACTATGCCCTAGTTGAGTAGAGCAATCCCCCTATGGGATATACAAGGACACTCTTTTACAGTTAATAGTTTACTGTCACATAGTGACCAGTCACTCCTGTCCTTCGTGTATATAAGCTCCTTGGTAGTATGCACTAATCCTCAGTACTCTGACTCTACTTGTCACTGTATAAGTGAGTCTCTTACTCCCTGGTTGCATGCGCACTATGTGCTGCTCAACAGGTTATGGGCCCTGGTTGCCCATGGCGCTCTTGCAAGCTGCCTCTGCTCTTTGCACCTTCAATGGCTGCAATATGCGCCTTTATGGCTGCACACTGTTGCGCAGGTTAGTGTTTCTCTTCATCAATCATGATGAAGAGAGCCTCTAAGCTGCACATGTGCACGCCTAGGCTGCATGGGATGTTCTCCCCTTGATGGTTGTCAGATGTTGATGATGATTGCACAGCAAAGTACTGCTGATGTTTGTCAACACAACCATCAGAGGTGCTTTGCTGTGAGCCTCATCAGCAACTGACAAGCAAGCAAGCAGGAGAACGCTTGTCATGGCGTACTAGTTCAGTACACCATCATGAGCATTCCCCAAAGACTCTTGTGTCTTTGATGCACGTCATTGCCAGTAGTTGTCACCAGAATGCTTGGGCTACCTTGGGTAACAACACGGCACAGACATTCTGATGATGACATTGTCAATGACACTCATCATCAGACGCTGTTTGCAGTGACAGAGAGAACCATCACCTGTAGTAGGCCTTGTAATTTCTCTCTCCTTGCTTTGAAGCTGAACTGGCTACTTGGTGAGGTACTCACTGCGTAACCCTTTCACCTTCATGGCTAGTAGATTGAAGTTACTGGTCCTCCTCCACACGATCGTTCCCCTCATTACTACAATATGGGAACATATCGCACATGGACACATTGGCCTGCTGGTCTTGACAAACATCTAGACCTGCGAACCACTATGGTCATGAGGGATGTGTTTTCCCACAGTGTAGTAGTGAGGGATGACTCAAGGAGTCACCCTTGATCCATTTTCAAGCGGGACCTGCACAGTGAGCAACACACTATGAAGGTTACACTTGAAAGCAGCAAAGAGGTCTTCTTGAGACATCTCTATGCACCTTCAAATTCTTGCAATTTGTGCGGATTGCCATGCGATTATCTTTGCAACAATACCATGCAAACTGCATTGATTCAAGGCCGCACTACGCAACCAGTCACAGAGTTTACATCCCACTCACTGTTGGCAACAGTGTAGCATGAGCAGGACCTGGAGAGAAAGCACGATTCTTTCTCTGAGTTCTCACTCGCATAGTCAATATGCTGATTACTCTTCCAGATGCCTTTCTCACATCAAATCTACCTCCAGCAATGTCCTCTGCTCTCATATCTCTGGTCCCTGTCTTGGATGGCACTAACTATGCCAAGTGGGTTCCACTATGGAACCCTTCCTCAAGACACAGAAACTCTGGCGGATTACTGCCCCATTGACCCTTTTCTGGTTAACCCTGCTGTCGCAGCCGCTCAGGCTGCTGGGGCTGATATCCCTGATCCTCCTGTGAACATTGTAGCTGCTCGCAAGGAATGGAATGCAACCAATGATCTTGCTGTTGGAAACCTCCTCCTTCGCATGACACTGTCCCTTCAGGATGCAATGGGAAGGAAAGATGCTCCGGAAATCTGGGAGTATCTTAAAGACCAGTACACCGATCCTCCCCTTCCTATGCCTACCAGCAATACCACCTCGCATCCAACTTCTGCATTGATCCCTCTCACCATCCTTCCCCACAGATTGAATATCTGCAAGGAATCTATGACCACCTTGACCTATTAACGTCAAGATTCCTCCCACCATTCAGGCGATGATGCTTCTCAATGCGCTACCTGCGCAATGGAGCCACACCATTCCCCTCATCCTTGTTGGAGCTACGATCTCCAACCTTGCCATCCCAGTCATCAAGAATTTCTGCTTATCGCAGTGGGATGCTGCCAATGGGAAGAAAGCGAGTGCAAACCATCCTACTTCTGCCCAAGTGCAGAAGCTCTCCGCGGTGAAACGACGGAAGGGACCCCCTTCATTCCATCAGCAGCTCAGCCAACAAACCTCCTCATCATACAAAGGGAAAGCGCCGCAAGGCCACAAGTCCCAAAGCAAGAACAAGTCCATTTGTGGCACACGTGCAGGATGCAAGGGCAAGCAGTGCAAACATGTCCATCTGGCCAATGTCGCTGTACTTCCCTCCCCTGCCTTTGCTACTGTTGCTGCAATCAGTCCCTCAGGGATTGACATGCGCACAGTAGAAACCACTCAGCCCTTCGTTCAGTGGAACAAAGTGGCTTAGACTTTCTATCTGTCCTTTGCAAGCGCAATGACACTCACTGCTAACATTGGACAGCCAGCTACACAGCGCGTCTTAAAGATGCTTGAACAGCGCATCACTCTGCCTGCCAATCCGGATCCAATCCTGCTCCAGCAGTGGATTGGAGGCAGAATGACTGCTGGGTCCAGTCGCTTGACTGATGGACCCTTAGTCAATCAGGATGACAATGATCTTCATGAGCGTGCTCCTACTCCCTCTGGCTCGCTCTTTACCATTGAGGAGTATAGCCCAGACACTTCCCTCACCTCCACACCGCATGGCATGCCCTGCAACACACTGCCACATTCCACTACTCCGGTCCGTGCAGTGAGTGCACCGCCTTTCAGTGTTCAACCACGATCTAATGAACAGATCTGGGGTGAGCTTGAATGGCAGCAAGATGCAGAGTATGTGGCACATCCTTATACAGAGTACCAAACCTGCTCCCCTGTGCATGTGGACGATGATGTCGTCTCCCTCATGGAAGACGATGGGATGGACTGGGCACAGTTCATCGCTGGTGCAGCTGGCACCAATGATATCATTCAGGATCGCGGAAATCCTGATGATATGATGGGAGAGTACATCCTTCCACCTATTCTTGCATCTAACCATGCTTACAGCCCCTCAGCTTGTATCACTTTGACTGATGGGGATCGTACTGTACTTAATAAGTACAGTTGTACCTGTAATCGCATTAGTTGTGCCAAATGTAAGATTAGGGCCGCAAGTGATAGCGGCTGGATATTGGACTCTGGAGCAAGTCTCCATTTCACACATGCACTAAGTGACTTCCTTAACTACGAAGAAATGAGTGACTTCACAGTCTTCACTGCAAACTCCTCCATTTCAGTTAAAGGTAGAGGCACAGTCTTGCTTGCACACAAAGTCACTATGCAAGGGATAACAAAAGAGCGTATAACATGTCTCTTTCCAGTCTATTACATTCCACAATTGACTGTACGATTGTTATCCCTAGGGCTTTTCTACAACAAGGACTGAGAGTACACGGGAATGCCTCCCATCTCTCTCTCTCCTAAGGAAGGTTCGCCTTCCAGTCATACAATGCATACCACGCATGCCTGGAGACGCACTCTATTGGTTAATGGCAGTCAATGCCAATCCACACCACATAGAGACGGTCTACAAGGTAGACTATGACTTAATGCATCGATGCTTTGGTCATCCTTCAAAGGATGTACTAAGTCATGCACCACATCATACAAAGGGATTCCCCCTATTACATATGATAAGGAAACACCCATATGCACTGGATGTGCACAAGGGAAAATGCCTTCTACGACATTCCCTTCATCCAGTAAGTGTGCTAAGAAGCCTTTTGACAAGATCCACTCAGATCTCAAAAGCTTCCCTGTGGTATCATACCACAAGTACAAGTACTTCATCAGCTTTGTAGACGATTATTCATCGCACTCCTGGATAGTGCTCTTGTGCACCAAAGGCTCTGCCATTGACACGCTTAGACACTTCCTTGCCCTAGTCAAGAACCAGTTCAATACTACCATCAAGAACTGGATGTCTGACACAGGGGGAGAATACAAATCTGACGCATTCTTGAACACGCTAAAAGAGCATGGGATTAATGTCCTACAATCAGTGCCACACACCCCCCAACAGAACGGACGTGCTGAGCTTTTATGCGCACTGTAATGGACAAGGCTGAGGCAATGCGCCATCAAGCCTGTTTTCCTAATTCATGGTGGGAATTTGCAGTTGAGCACGCAGTCCATTGTTATAATCGGACCCCTATAAAATGCCTTAAATGGCGTACACCATATGAACTCATGCATCATATGCAACCAGACCATCTCACATTTACAAGTATTTGGGTGTGGTGCTTATATGTATGTCTCACCAGATGTGCGCACCAATAAACTATCCCCCAAATCTGAGCTTATGGTCTATCTAGGCCACGCTCATGGCATTAAAGGACATCGCTTTATGTGACTTCCTAATAATGTCATTTACATAGGGACTACCGCCCTATTTGATGAGAGTCTGTACCCTAAATGCCACTGGAAAGCGCAGCATGGTACCACATGCATTGATGAACCAGAATTAGCCCAACCTCCACTACAGCCCATTCCTAGTGGTTTTGATGATGACTAGAGTAACCCTGCTCCTTCACCATCACCTCCTTCTTCCAAGCAGCTGCCCGCAGTTAAACCTGAACCTGGGCCTGCAGACAAAGGCAAAGGAAAAGCTCTTGCCCCTGGCCAGGGTCAGGAAGCCTTTCCTCCACCGCATCCACCTAGGAGTCCCCAGAGGGTACGCCATCCCCTCCCAAGGGAAGAGGAAGAGCCTACACAGCCTCCTCTGGAGCCATTACCTCCACTTACTTCTACACTGTCATGCAGAGCACGACAGAGAACCACAGAATTGCCATCTCAGCCACCAGCTGAATTGCGATGTTCTCAGCAGAGGTGAAGGCCTCCAACTTGTCCTGGCAATGTCTATGGGGATAGGCACCCCACTCAAATAGAGAGAGACATTGAGCAGGAAGGCCAGTGGCAAAGAATGATTGAACCTGAGCCAGGTAGCTCCCACACATGTCAATCAAGTAGGCAGGACACTCCTGTACTACCTACTCCACAGCCTCCTAGCAACACCCCGCTCTCTCAGCCACACTCTGAGGACAAAGTTGAAACAAATTTATTCTCCCAAGCAGAAGAAGGGGGAGTCAAATTACTGAATCATCTGCTTGCCGCAGCAGTTCCACCAGATTCAGAGCCACAAGACACTTCCAATGTATGGGAGTGGTCCTACAAGGACATTCAGCGCATGCCTACAGCACAACAAAAGGAATGGAAGACTGCCTGTTATGAAGAGTTAGACTCGCTTCGTGCATGACATGTCTTTGAGCTAGTAGATCCTCTCCCTTGATTTCTGACAGGGAACCATACTTTTGGGCCAACCCAGACCCTACCCATAGAATCTGGTTCCTATTAGGGTTTAATTTCCGAAACCATATTTGTGCACCATAAATTCCAACAAAATTCATTCAAACAGTTTGTATTAAAGCTTTATATACATTTACATACATTAGCTACAGAAATGGAAATATACAAATACAGTCCCCCCCCACCGCCGCCATGGTTCCTGCCACTGCCGCCACCAGGGTCCCCCTGCCACCGCCGCCACTGTGGTCCCTGCCACTGGCACTGCAGTCCCCCCACTGCTGGCACTGCGGTCCCCCCCCCCGCCGCCACCACCGCTGCCACGGTCCCCCCCTCCCCCTGCTGCTGGCACTGTGGTCCCACCGCCACCACTGCCGTGGTCCCCCACCACCGCTGCAGTCCCCCTGCTGCTGCTGCAGTTAGTGTTTTAAGGTCCGGTCTGGTCCAGTTTTTTGACCTAATTTGGATTAGACTGGGACTGGAACCGGTTTGGACTGGAACTGAAATTTTGGATAACCGGACTGGACCTAAGGGGACCAGTCCATATTGGTTTGGTTCCAGTCTATGGACCAGTTGGGATCAGTCTTTTTCAGAACTGGCTTAGACCAGTCTGGATCGGTCTTCACTGCAGTCCAAGACCAGTCCCATAGCTAAAAACAACTTTATTATACTATTACCACTCTTTACTATACACTACTAGACAATATACATTAATGTATTACAGTAACATGGTCTAATATACTGAGTTTGAACGGCGTTGTGCTGCTGGTCACGGTCGCGCTCCCCATCGCAAACATGCTGCCCATCGCAGTCGCACTCCCTGTCGGGGTCGTGCTGCCCATCGTCATTGCACTCTTGTCGTCGTCATGCTGCTGGTTGTTGTGTTCTCATCATTGTGGTGTTGCTGGTCCTCGTGGCACTCTCGTCACAGTCGCACTGCTGGTGGGCGTCATGCTGCTAGAGGGCGTCACGCTGCTAGTCATCGTTGCGCTGCTGGTCATCGTCACACAGCTGGGTGCTGTTGCTGCGCTGCTGGTTGGTGTTGTGCTGGTGGTCGGTGTCATGCTGCTGGTGGGCATTGTGCTGCTAGTGGGTGTTGCAGGTGGGCATCGCGCTGCTGCTGGTGGGCATTGCGCTGCTGGTGGGCATTGCACAGCTGGTTGTCGTCGTGCAGCTGGGCACCATCACTGTGCTGCTGGTCGGTGTTGTGCTGCTGGGCATCATCACTGCGCTGCTGGTTGTCATCATGCAGGAGAGAAGTGAACCCCTCCCCGCTCACATTTGGGATGAGGGGGAGGGGTGCCGTCAGTTGTTGTTGCCTAGAATAAGAGATGAACCCCCTCCACTCACACTTGGGGCGAGGGGGAGGGGGGCGTTGTTGCCTAGCACAAGAGATAAACCCCCTCAAGCTCACGTTTGGGGTGAGGGAGGGGGCGAGGTCGCCTGTTGTTGCCTAGAACAAGATACAGACCTCCACTCATGTTTGGGGCGAGGGAGGGGATGGCATGCCTTGGTTGTTGTTGCCCAGAACGAGAGTCCCTTGCTCACATTTGGGGTGAGAGACGGAGATGGTTGTCACCCTGAGAGGTGAGTAAGCACATACAAACAAATGCAGTGCAAGTTCATTTGCTCGCACAAAACATGAGTCACATGACCAAATGGTCCATGTGCACTTGGGAGCTATATAAACCCCCACCCATTTGCGTATTTGCTTTCTTGGGCCATGCCCTGTTCAATTTATATTTACTATATATACTTCTATTCTGTACATTTTATTGTTTTAAGGTAGTAGTAGTAATAAAATTTTGGATTTAAGAGTGCTATAGTAGTGCAACTGAAAGTTCAGTTGCAGACCAGTTGCAGTCAGTTGTGACCGGTTTTCAACAAGCTCTTTGAAATGGGTGGACTGCAACCAAGTGGCATGGGAAACTGGCACAACTGCAACCGGGAAGAAGACCAGACCACAGTTGGGTCTGGTTCAGTTGCCAGTCTTTTTCCGGTCCATAGGACTGGACCTGAAAACACTAGCTGCAGTCCCCTTGCTGCTGCTGCCACAATCCCCCCCCCTCACCACCACCACTGCCACAGTCCCCCCCTCCCCACCACTGCCACTGTGGTCCCTGCCACCACCGCTACAGCAGTCTCACCCCCTGCTGCTGCCACTGCTGCCGGTGCTGGTGCTGCCGCACCACTGCATGCTGCTGGTGTTGTCATTGCCGGTGTTGCCAGCTGATGCC
Source organism: Lactifluus subvellereus (assembly GCA_022496195.1). Lineage (NCBI taxonomy): Eukaryota > Fungi > Basidiomycota > Agaricomycetes > Russulales > Russulaceae > Lactifluus > Lactifluus subvellereus. The sequence continues at coordinate 33,422 of WTXC01000122.1, read as the reverse complement.
ACCATGCTGGTGTCGCCATTGCCAGTGTCACTGGTGCTGATGCCGCCATGCTGGTGTCACCATCACTGGTGTCCCCGGTGCTGGTGTCATGCCACTGGTGTTGCTGGCACCATGCTGCTGTTGCAGGTGTCACCATCACAGGCACGGGGGCGTTGGCCGTTGCACCTGCTTGTTGGGGGGAGGTCTGCTGGTGCATTGACAGTCGGACATGCAAAGACACACCAGCATGCAGGGCATCGCTCGCTGCACCTGTTCATCGGGGGAGGGCTGCTGATGCATGCATTGGGGCTGGGCCATTGAATATGTGTTGGCATGTGGGGGCATTGATGGGGGGATGTGTACCAGTGGGGGCAGTGGAATGGTCAGGGTGTGGTGGTGTCGCTGGGGTCATTGGTGCTGGTGTCGTTGCCACCATGGTGCTGCCAGTGCTGTTGCCAGTGTCGCCACCACACTGGCATTGCCACCATCGCTGGTGTTGCCACTGTGCTGGCGTCACCGCCATTGTTGGTATTGTCACTGCACTGGCATTGCCACTGTCGCTGGTGTTGCCACCATGCTGGCATCACCGCCATCATTGGTATTGCCACTGCGCTAGCATTGCCGCCATTGCTGGTGTCGCCACCATGCTGGCGTCGCCACCATCGCCAGTATTGCCACCACACTGGCATTGCCGCCATCACTGATGTCACCACCGCGCTGGCATTGCTGGCATTGCTGGTGTCACCACCATGCTGGCATTGCTGCCATCGCTGGTGTCACCACTGCACTGGCATTGCCACCATCACTGGTGTCACCACCACACTGGCATTGCCACCATCACCAGTGTCACCACCATGCTGGCATCATTGCTGTTGCTGTCATCGCCCCCTGCTGGTGTCACCAGTTCTGGTATGCTGCTGCTGCTGTTGCACCCACTGCTGGTAGTGGGGTCTGTGGTATCTCACCACCAGACCTGAAAAACAGAAAATATCAGTTATAAGAATATGTATAACTTACTTTAAATCCCAATGGCAGTGGTGACGAAGCCCCTCCACTTGCATTTGGGGCAGCAGGGGGAATGGCAGCGGCAGTAAGGACCTGTGTGAAAGAATGTTGATGTGAGCATCAACTGCTTTGCTGGCAGCCAAGCGTGTGCAAATAAGCACGTGCGAACAGCCAACAAGCACATGCAAACAGCCAACAAACAAGGTCCAAATATATTAATAATAAATTTTTAATAGATTAACACTATTAATTAGTTTGTAAAAGGATTGGTCTTAGCTGGTTTTCATTGGTCTTGTTAAGTAATAAGAATGCAAAAATTATCCTAAGTCCACAAACTTCCAAGGCCAAATTAAGGCCAAAAATTTATCTTGACTAACTTGGGTGACTTTATGATGACTTAGTCACTGTTAAGTGTGTCAAGTGACCAGGACCTTTTGCTGATGTAATTGACTCCATCAACACTATGTCTGTGGAGGAAAAGGAGGTGTTCTTGAAGAAAGCTTTCACCCAAAAGGGTTTTTAGGATGCTCTACCCCATCAGCCTGGGTACAAGCACTTCAAGTGGACACTGTAATTGTATCACAACAGAAATCTATGGCAATACCAGTTGTTTTACAATCTGCACACTCAATGGCCAAAGATAAGATCCTCATAGACTCCAGAGCCACCTCCAATTGCCTTGATAAGAAGACTGCCAAGAGGCTACACTTCCCCCTCCAAAGACTAGAAAGACCCAAGCCAATCAAGAATGTGGATGGAACCCCTAACAAAGCAGGAGAAATCACCCACTATGCTGACCTTGTGGTCCATCTACAAGAAAAAGAAGAGCTCATGTGCTTCTATATCACTAACTTAGGAGAAGACAGGATGATCCTGGGTTTCCCTTGGTTCACAGCATTTAACCCAGCAGTAGATTGGACAAAAGGGACAATGGAGGGACTCCCAATCCACATCATTTCAGAAAAGGCAGCTGCACAGACACCTCTAGCTGCCATGAGGAAGGCTGGAAAATGAACTGCTTATCACCTTCAGAAAGGCAAACAGATCTTTGCCTGTGTCATCCCCTGTCACATTTGTGCGTGCTGGGATCCCTCTCTGATCACAGTGCGCACAAGGGGGTCATGTACACTTCATTTTTCACCCATTCTACTCTTCCCTCGCTGCATTTATGGACTGCCAGGCCCCTATGGCCTGAGACTCTGCTTGAGGCCATGACTTGGCCGCTTTCGCTTACATCATGCTTACCTTCCTATTATAGTAGGTGTTCCCACGCTTCGTCTGGTGCACATTCCACTAGTGCTACATTTGCATACCTCTGTGCATGCGCTGCCTTGGCACCTACTGACTCATACTGTACAATATGACTCACACGTCGCCTTGCTTACTGTACAATGACTCAATGCTTACTGCATTTGCTTACTAGTGTCCTAGGGGCACTATGACTCGATCTGACTCACCTTCCTGATGTACTTATATCGCGTTACATTGCCATAGAGCAGACCCTAAGTCTGTTCTCTTGTAATCTCAGTGCACTTGAATGTCTTCAGGACTTCTGCTTGCAAACCACCACTCCTCTGGCTTATTGCCAGACTTTGCACCACTTGCACAAGTGTCACTAGCTTATGGTCAAAGGACTTAAGCTCAGACGTCATCTTAGCTCCCCAGCAAGAGCTCATTATCAGGACTTAGGACCTTCACGTCCAAGACCCCCTTCTCCTCCACTGTCATCGCCACCACCGCCTCCATTGCCAGTGGAGGTACACCCAGAGCCTGGGCGTGACATCCCCCCTGAATTTGTATGAAAAACTACTATTGCAACTGAAATTGCAGTCAGGAAAGCAGCCAAGAAGGAGAAGAAGACTTGGCAACAGCTGGTTCCTGAAGCATAGCATAAACACCAAAAGATTTTCAGTGAAGAAGAAGCTCAATGCTTCCCCCCATCTCGACCTTGTGACCATGCCATAAACCTCACCAATGATGCCCCAAAGACACCAGATTGTTGAACCTACCCACTGACACTAAAGGAACAGGATGCTGTGGATGACTATGTCGATGACCAGATCAATAAGGGCTATATATCCCCATCCCAGTCCCCCTATGCATGCCAGATCTTCTTTGTTGCTAAGAAAGATGGTTCCTTTCATCCTGTACAAGATTTCTGCCACCTAAACACCTATACCATTCCTAACTGATACCCTATCCCCAACCTTGAAGACCTAACCCACTGATTGGCTGGAGCCTGACTCTTCACAGCCCTAGACATGAGGGCAGGTACAACAATATTTGCATTAAGAAAGGGGACCAATGGAAGGCAGTGTTCAAGTCCCCTGCAACTAGAACTAAGCCTCCAGGCCACTGGGAGCCCAATGTCATGCCCTTTGGCTTGTGCAATGCACCAGCAATGTTCCAGAAATTCATCAATGATGTCCTCAGAGACCTCATTGCTACTGGCATGGTCTTGTGCTATCTGGATGACATCCTCATTGTGACCACACACGATATCCCCTAACACTGAGAAATAGTGAATCAGGTCCTAGAGAGGCTAATGGTGAATGATCTATACCTAAAGCCAGAGAAGTGCACCTTTGAACAACCTAAAGTGGCATACCTAGGACTAATCATTGGGGGAGGAAAGGTACAGATGGACCCTGCAAAGGTGGAGGCAGTATGCACCTGGCCCCCCCCAAAAACATGCACAAACTCTGTGTCTTCCTAGGCCTTATTGGCTGGCTCTGCCTGTTCCTAAAAGGCTTTGCACACAAGGCTTGCCCCCTGCACACACTAACCAAGAAAGGACAGCCTTGGGAATGGATGGACAAGTGCCAGAATGTTGCATTCACTTTGATTGTGGTACATTTAGTTTACTTGTTACATGAGCCTAATGCGTTGTATATTGCTCTTTAGAGTGTCAGAACAATGCTCCAGAGGCATATTCCTTATTTGGTTAGTTAGATTAGCTTAGTCAGGTTGATATTTACTGCAGAGGAGTGCACTTTTACCTTAGTCTTATTCACTCCTCTGCAGGTTAGTAGTTTAGCATCTCACTCTTCTAATACAGTCTTATTCACTCCTCTGCAGTCCCCTTGGTCCTCTGTGACTCAAGGGCCCTTCCAATCTCGCAACACAACACAGAATGCCTTTGAAAGCCTAAAGGACCTTGCCACCTCAGGCCCAGCCCTCAGATAGCCAGACTTTGAAGCCCCTTTTGAGGTTGAAGTAGATGCCTCAAATTTTGCCACAGGGGCAGCCCTGTTCCAGAAGGACCCCAGGGGAAAACCACAACCAGTAGCCTTTATCTCACAGACCTGAACCAGGCTGAAAGGGGCTACAATATCTTTGATAAGGAACTCCTGGCAGTCATGAGGGCACTCCAGCACTGAAGACACTACCTGGCTGGAGCCAGACACAAAGTAATCATTCACACCAACCATGCAAACCTCCTATACTTCCAGGAGTCCTGCCACATCAATCAACACCTCGAGTGTTATGTCCTCAAATTAGAAGAGTTTGATCTTTCCCTAAAGCACTGACCAGGCATAGAAAACAAGGTGGCTAATGCCCTATCATGGCAACTAGACTATGACAAGGGAGAGGGCAATAATATGGATGTTACAGTCCTGCCAGCCTCCCTATTCATCTGCTCCTTCGAAATTGAGGAACCAACCAGTTCCCTAAATGATTGAATTTGTACCAGTTAACATCTGCAAACTGTACATCAGCTGTGAAGGTCTACAGCAGACTACAGGAGCACTGTACAGTGAGCCATAGTGAGCCATAGTGCCATAGTGGCCATAGTAAAGGGTATGTTCTGAGCAGTGCTCCATAGTTAGGCCCTTACTGTGGAGTGCTCCATAGTTGAGTCCTTACTATGGAGAGCTGTACAGTACTACACAGGACATGATATGGAGCACTATGAGAACTATGGAGCACTATGGAGCACTTATCTCTATTAGGGTTAGGGTTCATCATGGTCACACCATACCTATACTCACAGTCATCCTCATTCAAAGGAAATAACAGAAATAGTTTTATTGGTTTTTGAAACTACATATACATTGTTATTCTACACTAGATTACCCCCAAGCTTAGACCAGGCGTCGTCATCGCTGTCACCATGTCACAGTTGTGGTCATCACAGTGCCATAGTCATCACCATGTCACGGTCATGGTCATCACTGGGTCACAGTTGCAGTCATTGCCATGTCATTGTCGTGGTTGTCGCCATGAGCACTATATAACAAATAAAATAAAATAAAAACATACCAGTTGGCTCAGGAGGCATTCACCTCCTGAGCATGTTGGCCCCCAAGCAGTGTCCATGGCACTGGCAGGTAGGGCTGGTGACAAGAAGGAGGTGGTGGTGAGGCTGTCACTACAACAAGGCATGGTCGTGATGGTCATGGTCACAATGGTTGTGGTCATGTGATGGTTGTGGTGGTGATGTGGTCACTATGACAAGAACATGGCCTGTACGAGGAGGTTCATACCCCCCACTAGGTGACAGCGCTGGTGTGGCACCAGCCTTGGTGACACTACTGGCATGGCGGTGGTCGCAGTGACAGTGCTGGCATAGCAGCACCTGCAAGGATGAGGTTGGCATGGCAGTGGTGGTGATAGGGTGGTGGCACGGCTGCATCCCAGATGTGACAGGGTCAGGCTGGAGGTGGTGGTGGTAAAACTATGAGGAAATAGGAATGCATTAGTAAGAATGATATGAATGAAAGAAAAAAAAAAAAAAGAGAAAAGAAAAGGCATGCCCACAGCTCATGCTTGTGAGCAAGAGGGGGTGGCGTGTGGTGGTGAAAGCCTCACATTGGCAAGCAAGGGGGGTGTTGGCGACGCAGTGGCAGGGTGTTGTGTATCTGTGAGGGGAGGGGCTATTGTTAGTCACGGTTAGGAATGATATGAATGGAAAAAGAAAAAAAAAAAAGGCCAGTGAGTGAGCAAGAGGGGGGTGGCAACATGATGATGGGGCATAGGGGAGAAACCAACCACAGGTGCTTGTGTGAAAGGGGTGGTGGTGATCTGGTGGTGAAACATTGTCATGCAAGCGAGGGGGGGCAACAGGGCACCAGTGTGTACCTACAAAGCTATTGGTCAGCTACTAGGAATGACACAAATGAAAAAGAAAGAAAGAAAACAAACAGGTCTTGGTAGGACTGAAAGTTGGGGTGTTTGTAAAAGGTGTTCACTTCACAAACATGTTGAAAAGTTCAAGTCAATATCTCGTGCTGTCACGCTAGACAAGAATATGTGTCACATTGTGACATGTCTGATCACTGTGGCCAACCGCACTCTCTTCATCACACATCCATGTGTAAGTGGCTATCATATATTTTGTAGACTAACTATTTCTATTTGGTTGTCCTTAGGGATCACTAGTGCAAGTGCACAAACAGGAAAGGTAAGTAAGATAATTAGTGCCTAGATGCTGACCATGTGTTCCAGGTAATGCAGCTCCATCACCACTGCCATGATCATCCCCCACTGCAACTGTGGCCATGCCAGCATCATTACCACGGCCATGCCAGTGTTGTCACCACAGCCACTGCCACGCCAGCATTGTCACTGTGGCTGCTGCCATGGACACCACTCGAGGGCCAAGACACCTGCACAGATGGTCCATTTTTTATTTTTATTTTTTTGGCATGTAGTGCTAATGCGTCAGGGACATGTCAAACCTTCCATAGTCCCTATGACTCCAGCACCATCACCACTGCCGCAGTCATCCCAGTGCCGCAACCACGGCCATCCTGGAACCATCACCGCACCCCCACCAGCACCATTGCTGCAGCCGCTGCTGCGCCAGCACCGTTACCATGACTGTGACCGTACCAGCAGCATCACCACAACTGCCGCTGTGCCAGCAGTGTCAGTATGGCCATTGCCACACCAGCATCACTGCGCCTGCACCATTGCCATGGCCGCTGCTGTGCCAGCACTGTCACTATGGCAATGATGGCAATGGCCACTGCAGCAAGGGTAGTGATGGTCAGCTACAGCAATGGTGGTGGCAGCAGTGGCAGCGGCGGTGGCGGGAGCAATGATGACCATGGGTGGCAACAACAATGACAACCATGGCAGTGGCAACAGTGATGACAACTGCAACCGTGGCAACAGCGACGATGACTGCGGCCATGGCAACAGTGATGATGACCGCAACCATGGCAACAGCAATGACAACCACAACCACAGCAACAGCGATGATGATTGCAACCGCAGCGGCAGCAAATGCAACAATGACTGTGGCAGCAGCAGCGACACAATGATGACCATGGCCATGGTGGCATGCACAGCAGCAGCAGAAGTAGCTGTGCAACGAGCGGCAGAGGGACAAGCGCACACGGCACATGTGCGTGGCCCAGCAGGGCACGCTGGTGGGATAGCGGCAGCCTGAGCCTGGGATGCTCAGTGCAGCATATTTTAGACTGTCTTTAATAATACTTGTAAACTAGCTTTATTTACATAGTATCTAGGGCACACACAGTGTGGGCATGGCCTGGTGACAGTATGGACAGCAATAGTGGCAGTGCCAGAAGCTAGCGCTGAGTGACAGGTGGTGGAGCCTCGAAGGTAAGAGTGCACATGTGAGATCGCAAGTGCGTGGCCCGGTGATGGCATGCACAGTGGCAGCAGATGAGTGGCAGAGGTGTGCACATAGGCACATGTGAGACTGTGAGCATGTGGCAGAGCTGCCCAGTGGCATGAGACTGCACAGTGCTGTGCAGTGCTGTGCAGTAGGCCCCTTTCTATGGCCAACTATGGCCAACTATGGGTTTACTGATGAACTATGGAATGCTATGGCCAACTATGGCCAACTATGGGTTTACTGATGAACTATGGAATACTATGGCCAACTATGGCCAACTATGGGTTCACTGATACAACTATGCAATGCTATGGGGTGCTATGGGGTGCTATGGGGTAGGCCTATTGCTATGGGAGTATTGCAGGTTTGCTGATGAATGCACCCATCCCCTCCTTCTTGACCCACTAATCCCAGCCCACAACCTCACTAAATCCCAGGACCTTTGGTGGAGAGGTGATGCACTAGTGGTCGTTGGGGACAATGACCTTAAGAAAGGGGTAGTACACTTCTACCATGACACACCTACTGCAGGCCACCTGGGAATTTTGAACACTTTTCTACTCATTTCACAGACCTATTGGTGGCCCAACTTGAAACAATTTGTGACTGACTATGTGAAGGGATGTGCACAGTGTCAAGCAAACAAAGTAAACACACATTGGATGCACCTTCCCCTGTCACCTATAACCCCTAAACACACCTTACCCATTGAAACAGTGGCAATGGATTTCATCACAAAGCTTCCTGAGTCACGAGGCTTTAACATGATCCTCACCATCACTGACCATGACTGCACCAAGGCCTCCATATTCATTCCTTGCAGAGAAGAGATTGATGGCCCAGGCATGGCCAAACTCTACCTGGAACACATGTTCTGCCACTATGGGATCCCTTGAAAGATTATCTCTGATAGGGACTCACACTTTACCTCCTCCTTTACTCAAGAGCTATGCAAACAGTTTGACATCAAGCAGAACATAAGCTCAGCCTATCACCCCCAGACTGATGGACAATCAGAATGTACCAACCAACACCTAGAACAGTACCTTCACTTCTGGTGCACATCTAGGCAAAATGACTGGGCAGACTGGTTGCCCTATGCCCAGTTTGCCCTTAACTCCTGGCCCAATGCAACCATGAGGAAGTCTCCTTTGGAACTTCTGATGGGCCATTTACCTCAGGCCCAATGGACCCTGAAACCAACCCCTAATCCAGCAGTGGAGCAAAGGATCATGCTCCTAAACCAAATGAGGCAGGAGGCACAAACAAATGTGCTCAAAGCACAAAGCCTCATGGCATGGGTTCCCCCAAAGTTCACACCTTATCAGACAGGTGACTTGGTGTGGCTTGAGGACACAAACATCAGGACAACACACCCTGCAGCCAAGCTAGCCCCTAAATGCCATGGACCCTTCACTATCAAAGAGGTCCTTTCCAACATCACTTATCGCCTCAACCTCCCCTCATCCTGGAAGATATGGAATGTGTTCCATGTCTCCCTCCTTACCCCGTATAGAGAGATGGCCTCTCATGGCCCCAACTTCAAACAACCACCCCCTGACCTTATTGAAGGAGAAGAACAATATGAAGTAGAACACATCTTAGATTCAAAACAATTTGGAAGGGGTACCCCAATGCAGACAATCAATGGGTTGCCAAATGAGACCTGCATGCCCCTGACCTCCTCTCTTCCTATCACCAGCAACACCCTGAAGCCCTAGCACCCCTCCACGTATAAATAGACCCCACACAACCAAGAGACAAGACAATGGCAAAGAACTGATCCTTGATACACCCATACCTTCCTATTCCCTGCTCCTTTCAATGAAAAGCCCTCCTCAGACCCACTCACATGACTACTAAACCCCACTCTCCTACTCTTAGTGTTACCCACAGTATTTCAGAACCCATAAATGAGATCCCCCCTCTCACTCTTCCTCCTCCTTCTCACCCTCTTACTCCTGCAGCAATACCTACTGAAGATCAGATGCTATACATTCCCAAACCCCCATTCATGATAATCACAAACCCCAAGTTCCATCAGGAGGATTCAACCTCAATCACTCACTATATTGTTCACCATTTGGACTGCCAGCAGAGTTATGCTTTCACTAGGAGTTACTTTCAACTACCTATGGAAATACCTACAGTCCCCTCCAGCATATTCACTAACTATTCCCAGGAACAATCCACCTGGTGGTATGTCGCCAGGTGAGCTGCAGCTCAAGCCACAGAAAGGCTAGCTGGCTATGTCAGCCAAGGCCTGAGGACTGCCCTAGAGAGTGTCCCCTCTGTCACCACTAAGATCCTCAGCTTCACCCAGATGGAAGAGAAGATGTACTACAGCCCAATCACACAAAGAAGGGCCCTACTATGAATGTTTCCAGTGCTTCATCTCCCTCCCTGACCTCCCCTCCATCATTAGGCAACCAGAAAGACTCCAACACATGATCCCTAAGTCCCCTATCCTTAATACCTCTTCTGTGTCCACCATCTCCCCTGTCCCCTCAATCACTTCCACCCAGAAATCCACACCTTCATCCTCTCCACCCCCTCTTGAATCCCCCACTGAATCTGAAGAACCCCTGCTCCCAGGCTTCTGGGAGAACAGCATAGACACTGCAGACTATGTCTACTATGAAATCCCCACTGAAGAAGACCCCTCTATACTCCAACCAGCCCAATATATCTCTTATAAGGGAGGCACTGACCTAAAGGTCATGGGCACAATGGGCCCTCACCTTCCAGTCTACCTGAGCCACTCTGCCTCCCCTTCTCCCCTTTCAACCTCTTTAGCCTCCCCCTTACTCAGGAGCAATGCGAATCACTCCTATTCACTTCCCCTTGAGAATCAAGTGTCAATGAGGCCCTTAGGGACCTTGGAGACCTCCCTATGTGCGCAGAAATTGAATGATACCATTGGGCCACTGTCGCAATGGGTGCCAACCTGACCCTGGTCAAGAAGTACCAGGATCATCTTAACAGTGCAGTACAGAGGCAAGACAGCTGCATTGTACACCTAGAACAACACAGGGCCTGGGAAAAACTTGAACCACACTTACCCCTTTGAGTCCCCCCTTGCATCAGGTAAATCTAAAATTACTTGAATGTGTCTTAATTGTCTTAAAAAAATTTTAAGGCCAATTTAAGACCATTTTTCTAAGACCATTTAAGAAAGGTCACTTTTTTGATTTAAGGCCATTAAGGTCATCAAGGCCATCAATTCACAAAGGCATAATAAGCATCAACTAAGACATGATAAGACATATATAGTTTATATTTAAGTTCACTAAGGGTTCACACAGACACCATAAGACATATATAATTCAGATTTAAATTCATCAAAGGGTAAACTAAGACATCATAATACATATATAATTTAGATTTAAGTCTAGCAAAATCAGTGTTGCCATCACTGTCATTGTCACGGTGGTCGTGGTGGTTTCAGTGTCATTGTGGTGGTGTTGCAGTCGTGGTCGTCATCACAGTGTTGCCATGGTCATCATCACAGTCATGGTGGTCGCAGCATCCACACAGCAGTGTTGTGGTCATGGTCATCGTCACAGTGTCGCTGTGGTCATTGTCGCAGTGGTGTCGCAGTTGTGGTGTCACAGCGTCCTCATGGCGGTGTCATGGTCGTGGTTGTCATCGCAGTTGTCATCGCAGTGTTGCCATGGTCATCATAGTGGCAGTGTCATGGTCGTGGTGGTCACAGCATCCTCGCGGTCGTGGTGGTCACGATGTCCTCATGGCAGTGTCACAGTTGCAGTCATCGTCGCAGTGTTGCTGTGGTCATCGTCACAGTGGTGTGCGGTTGCGGTCGTTGTCATGGTGTCGTCATGGCAGTGTTGCGGTCGCTGTTATGGTGTCACCATCAAGGTTGTGGTGTCGTCACAGCGGTGTCGTGGTCGCAGTCATTGTCATGATGTTGCCGTCATGGTTGTCATTGTGGTTGTCATGGTCATCATCGCCAGTGTCATCATCATTGCTGGTGTCATCATCATCGCAGTGTCGTTGTTGTAGTCATTGCCATGTTGTCACCATTGTTGTTGTCGTGGGCAGGTGGTGGTGGTGGTGGTGGTGATGTGGCTGGTATGATGATGACGAGGGGTGCTGATGGAGGTGGAGGCAGTGACGTGGCTGGGACGATGAGGTGGTATTTGTACTCACCTTGCCCTCATTCCATTCGTTGTTCACCCCCTCGTCCCAGGGAAAGGAGGCCACATGTTACAGTCTCACCTATGGACCAGACAGACCGGTTCATTTTTACTTACAATACCTTGCTTATGCCATGCCTTGTGACTTGACACTGATTCAACCGCCATGACTAACTGCACTCCATTGTGACATGGAGCATGTACTATACTTACTACTGACTTGACTCTGACTCACTGTGCTCCACCCTGCTCCATGGAGTGAGTACTATACTTAGCTCAGACTACTCCACTACCCACATTGTGACTTGGTAGCACAGTAGCATGTGATCCCCTATATGGGCCTATATAAGGGCCGCACTTTGTGTACAGTCAAGCCCTAAGCTTGACTTCATTTCGTAATTTGATCGTCTTGCCTCTCCCCTTTGAGCTTGCCACTCTAAGTCGCCTTCTACTTGAACTTGCCGCTTCAAGTTGCCTTTCACATTCATCACTCAGCAAGGCACTGCTTCGCTCTCACACCTCTCTAAGTCGGCTGTAACAACTTAGCTTTGAGCACGCACTAGTCACGTACCCACTCTACTCTGAAGAACTTAGCTCTGCTCTCATGTCAATGTGACCACCAGAAGTGTCATGCTCAGGACCACGTGCTCTTGCCATCACACATGTTCACTCTTGCCCATGCTAACTCACACAAGTTGTGCTCACAGCCCATCAAGCCATAACATAAGTCAAGCTTCCCACTAACCACCAGGAACACCCCGCCCTGGATGAAGAACAGTATTGGGAATGCCTTAGCGATCTTAATAGAAGATGTGCACACATTACCCAGTGGAGAATCCTCCTCAACGACGCAGTTTATCGTCACAACACTACCTGCTTCCTGTCCTGTGCCAAAGGACCATCAGAGCAACACCGCGCCCTCTCAATCAAAGTAGAAAACTTTCAATTCATTGAACAGAAGTGGCTGCAAGACTTCACAGCATTTGAAGCAGCCCTTACCATCCTACAGTTATCACTATTGCCCTGGAGTCTACTCAACGACCACATCTAGGACCCCTCCATGAAGTCAGTCTGCCAGAAATCCTCGAAGCTGTCCTTTGGACACGAGAAGCCACAGACCAACTTGAAAGTGACGTCAGATGCCATGCATGTGATTGCCCAAGGACCTGCGCCAGTGGACCAAACAGACACCACTGCAACCTTGACCAAATCACACAAGAACTAGCCAAAATCATTGCCGAAGTTGACTTCATCTGCTCTATCTTCATCAACGAGGTGGAACTCATTCTACAAGAAGAAGGACAATAAACGTGGCGACCCTCAGGATACAAATCTCAGAGACTAGGGACACCCCAGTCACACCACGAAAGAATGCAGATTTACCAGACTACATCTGCAGAGGCGCCTATTGGAAAGACACCAACCAAAATCCCAGAAAGTGGTGCTACCACCACACAATCCAAGCCCCCAATGGAAGCATCAAACACTTCCCTATCGAATACATCAATGACCACTGGTATATCCTTGAGTGGGAAGAAAACCGTTACTGGACAAAACCAGACAACTGCATCCCCAACGATGATACCAGCGGGGTTAGGACATTCGGTAAAGCCCCAGAAAGCATCGATGTAGATCTGCCTTCACCCCCACTTGCACCCTCCATGTCAAAAGGGAAGCAAAAGGAAGTAGAACCACTTGAAGAGTTCCTAAGCACTGGACTCTAAGACATTGCCACACTCCAAGGCAGTCATCCCCTTACCTAGGAAACAGCAACCACCCCACAATTACTCTGAATTGCACAGCAAGCTGCCCAGCCTACACCACCCCCACCTATCCTCCAACAACCCATACTGCCCCTGCTCCCGCCACAGCAAACCAGTATGGCCACCATCTCAGCGCCACAAGGAAATGGAAATGATTCCATGAAAGGGAATGCACTGGCAATCTTTGACAGAGATCGAAGCAAAAGCACCAAGTTCCTAAAAGAATTCAAGCTATACCAAATTCTCAATGGGAAGTCAGACAATGTCACCATCCCCTATAACTGAGTAGCACTGGCCATCAGATACATCAGAGGCCCTAAGGTGGATGACTGGACTGACACACAAACCATGCTCTTGGAAGAAAGAACCACCTGAGCAGTCAACCCATCTAGAAAACAGATGAAGCACTATGGGCTAGCTTCATCCAAGATTTCACCAATGCCTTTACAGACATGGCCAAAGAACAGAATGCTTTTAACAAGCTGGTCAATCTGAGGATGCAGGAAAGCAATGTCAATGGCTTCATCACCACCTTTAACCACCTTGTCCTAGCAGCAGGACGGTCCCCTACTGACCTAGAAATGCTAGACCTCTTCAAAAGGGTCTTCGCCAAGGGATAGCGCTAAAAATACTCAATAGAGAAAACATACCTGCAATGCTGGAAGACTGGCAAGAGGCAGCACAAAAAGAAGTTGTCAGAAGTGCTCAGATACTTGCTGATCTAGGACCCACCCCCAACCAGCAGTGTTTCACCCCTAAGCCACAATTCATCCCCAGAGCACCAGCCCCCACCCAACTGTTATGGTCGCACCTATGGACTAGATGGACCAGTTCATTTTTACTTATGATACCTCACTTATGCCATGCCTTGTGACTTGACACTGACTTGACCACTGTGACTAACTGCACTCCATTGTGACATGGAGTGCATACTATACTTAGTACTGACTCGACTCTGACTCACCATGCTCCACCCTGCTCCATGGAGTGAGTACTATACTTAGCTCGGACTACTTCACTACCCACATTATGACTCGGTAGCACAGTAGCACGTGATCCCCTGTATGGGCCTATATAAGGGCCGCACTTTGCATACAGTCGAGCCCTAAGCTTGACTTCATTTCTAAATGATTCATCTTGCCTCCTCCCTTGAGCTTGCCACTCTAAGTTGCCTTCTACTTGAACTTGCCGCTTCAAGTTGCCTTTTGCATTTATCACTCAGCAAGGCACTGCTTCGCTCCCACACCTCTCTAGGTCAGCTGTAACAACTTAGCTTTGAGCATGCACTAGTCACGTGCCTGCTCTACTCTGAAGAACTTAGCTTCGCTCTCATGTTGATGTGACCACCAGAAGTGTCACACTCAGGACCACATGCTCTTGCCATCACACATGTTCACTCTTGCCCACGCTAACTCACACAAGTTGTGCCCACGGCCCATTGAGCCATAACATAAGTCAAGCTTCCCACTAACCACCAGGAAACGCCCCACCCTGGACAACGAACAGTATTGGGAATGCCTCAGTGATCTTAACAAGAGACGCGCACACATTACCCAGTGGAGAATCCTCCTTGACAATGCAGTTTATTGTCATAACACCACCTGCTTCCTGTCCTGTGCCGAAGGACCATCAGAGCAACACCACGCCCTCTCAATTGAAGTAGAAAACTTTTGATTCATCGAACAGAAGTGGCTGGAAGACTTCACAGCATTTGAAGCAGCCCTCACTATCTTACAACTATCATTATCGCCCTGGAGTCTACTCGACAACCGTGTCTAGGACCCCTCCATGAAATCAGCCTACCAGAAATCCTTGAAGCCATCCTCTGGACATGGGAAGCCACAGACCAACTTGAAAGCGACATCAGGCGCCACGCACATGATTGCCCAAGGACCTGCACCAACAGACCAAACAGACACCACCACAACCTTGACCAAATCACACAAGAACTAGCCAAGATCGTTGCCAAAGTCAACTTCATCTATACCATCTTCGTCAATGAGGTGGAACTCATTTTACAAGAAGAAGGACAATAAACGTGGCGACCCTAAGGATACAAATCTCAGAGACTAGGGACACCCCAGTCACACTGCGAAAGAACACAGATTTACCAGATTACATCTGTGGAGGTGCCTATTGGAAAGACACCAACCGAAACCCCAGAAAGTGGTGCTACCACCACACAGTCAAAGCCCCTGATGGAAGCATCAAACACTTCCCCATTGAATACATTAATGACCACTGGTATATCCTCAAGTGGGAAGAGAACCACTACTGGACAAGACCAGATAACTGCATCCCCAACAATGACACCACAGGATTAGGACACTCCGGTAAAGCCCCAGAAAGCATCGACGTAGACCCACCTTCACCTCCACTCGCACCCTCCACGTCAAAAGGGAAGCAAAAGGAAGTAGAGCCACTCGAAGAGTTCCTAAGCACCAGACTCCAAGACATTGCCAGACTCCAAGGCAGTCATCCCCTTACCCAGGAAACAGCAACCACCCCACAATTACTCTGACTTGCGCAGCAAGCCACCCAGCCTACACCACCTCCACCCATCCTCCAACAACCCATACTGCCCCCGATCCCACCACAACAAACCAGCATGGCAACCATCTCAGTGCCACAAGGGAACAGAAATAACTCCATGAAAGGGAACACACCAGCAATCTTCGATGGAGATTGGAGCAAGAGCGCCAAATTCCTGAAGGCATTCAAGCTATACCGAATCCTCAATGGGAAATCGGACAACATCACCATCCCCTATAACTGAGTAGCGCTAGCCATTGGGTACATCAGAGGCCCCAAGGTGGACAACTGGACTGACGCACAAACTGTGCTCCTAGAAGAAAGAACCACCTGAGCAGTCAACCACATCCAGAAAACAGACAAAGCACTATGGACTAGCTTCATCCAGGATTTCACCAACGCCTTCACAGACACAGCCAAGGAACAGAACACCTTTAACAAACTGGTAAATCTAAGGATGCAGGAGAGCGACATCGATGGGTTCATCACCACATTCAACCACCTCTTCTGGCCACAGGATGATCCCCCACAGACCTAGGAACACTGGACCTTTTTAAGAAGGGGCTCCACCGAGGAATAGCTCTCAAAATACTCAACCAGAGAACATACCAACAAACCTAGAAGATTGGCAGGAGGCAGCATGGAAGGAAGTCATCAGGAGCACTCAGATACTCACTGACTTAGGACCTGCCCCCAATCAACAGTGTTTCACCCCCAAGCTGCATTTTATCCCCAGAGCACCAGCCCCCACCCAATGCCCAAGAAACAATACCCAGTCCCTATGGATGTAGACGCCACATGCATGGGAGGACCACTAACAGATGAAGAAAAGAAGAAGCTCATGGACAAGCGAAAATGCTTCTACTGCAAGGAAAAGGGACACCACGCTGCCCAATGCTTTAAGAAGAAGGGATGACAAGGCCAGCAGGCCCCCTCCTCATGCCCACAATGGTAAGGATGACAAGTCAAGAAAGCCTGACCATCGTCCCCAATGACAGCGCCAGCCAAGCACCAACAGATGTTATGTCCCAACTCCATGCCATGAGCGCAACAGAGCGATCAGCAGCCTTTGATCGCATCATCCAAGAAGACTTGGATTTTTAAAGTGGCTTGATCTAACAGCCTGGAATCAAGCCTCACATATTTGTACCATGTATGTCTCAAATCGGAATAGTATCAATGTCAACTTTATGTTTTCCACCATACATGGAAAGGCTGCAGAAAGTGCGCTCATAGACAGTGGCGCCACCGACAACTTCATTGACCAGAAAACTGCCCAAAGGCTGTGTCTTGTGCCCAGACGACTCCCCAGCCACGCCTCCTCTATAATGTCAATGGATCTGAAAATCACAGTGGTCAAATCACCACTTACTGCGATCTAGTAATCAAACAAGGAAAGAAGGAGAGTGTACAGCGCTTCTTCCTTGCCAACCTAGGACAAGACCGAATGATCCTAGGATTCCCCTGGCTCCATGCCTTCAATCCCAAGATCAACTGGAGCACCAAGACCATCAAAGGAGGACCAATCTCCCTTGCAATAACAAGCAGAAAGGTGCCAGAACAACCCCGAAGCCTACTAAGGTATGCCCAGCTCCTTGGACATGCTCTCCAAGCGACCACCCTGGAGGAAGGAGATGCCCTGGTCCTCCAAATCAACAGGACGAATATCGCCCAAGAATGGGCCATCAAAGAATACCAGGAGCAACCTGCCCCTACAGCAGCAGATGTACCTCCAGAATACTCATGACACTGGAGGGTCTTTTCGGAAAAGGAGGTGCAGCGCTTCCCACCCACTGAGAGGACAATCATGCCATCCAACTAAAACCTGATGCCCCCGCAACGCTAGACTGCAAGGTCTACCCATTGAATCCCAAGGAGATGATCACCGCTGACATCTGGCTTCAGGAACAACTCATAAGGGATACATCAAGCTGTCAAGTTCCCCCTATGCCACCCCCTTCTTCTTCATCAAAAAGAAGGATGGATCCCTCCACCCAGTCCAGGACTATCGCACGCTAAATAAGTGGACGATATGAGACATCTACCCCCTCCCTGATATCAGCATCCTCACCTGAGACCTTGAGGGACATGCCCTATTCACCAAATTCAACATTCATGGGGATATCACAATGTCAGGATCAAGGACAGTGACCAATGGAAGGTGGCGTTCAAAATGCCACAAGGATTGTTCCAGCCCCACGTCATGCTGTTTGGACAGTGCAATGCACCCAGCACCTTCCAATGAGTAATGGACTGCCTCCTGTGCCCACTAAAACTCAAATATCTGAGGATGATCTTTGTGTATATGGACGACATCCTTGTCGCCACGCCCCTAGACCATGCACTACATCAACATGTGGTCCATGAGCTGCTAGACATTCTAGAAGCAGCATCGTTCTTCTTGAAGCCCCAGAAATGCCAATTCAAACAATGATGGGTCAAATATCTGGGGCTAGTTATTGATGGGGACTCCCTGCATATTGAGTCCAGCAAACTGAAAGGTATCAAGGAATGGCCACGAGTGCTCACTAGTGTCAAACAGCTGCGATCCACACTCGGTGTCCTAGGGTACCAACACCCCTTTATACCAGGATTTGCCAAAATCACCCGCCCCCTAACCAACCTCCTGGGAAAAGGAGTTCCTTTTATCTGGACCAACAAGTGCACTGCAGCAGTTGATCAGCTCATCCAAATTGTCACAAGTGACCCAGTCCTCTGGCAACCAAGCCCAGCACACCCATACAAACTAGAAGTAGATGCCTCCCAAAATGCCACAGGTGCCATCCTGTACCAATACGATGCTCAAGGACACCGACAACTGGTAGGGTACAACTCGAAGATGTTCATGGCCACTGAATGCAACTACCCCATCTGGGATAGAGAGTTCCTTGCCATGTCAGAGGTTTGGAACATTGGCACCATCTGCTCATGGGTGCCCAACACCAAGTAATGGTCATCACTGACCACAAGAACCTCCAATACTACTGGTCACCTCAGAAAATCAACCGTGCATGCCCAATACATCCTCACACTAGGGGACTATCACTTTACCCTTGTACACTGCCCAGGGGCCACAAACAAAGCCGACGTCCTCTCTCACCGCCCTGACTTTGACCATGCCAGTCAGGACAACACTGAGATCCTAGCCTTGCCACCCACCCTGTTCACCAATGCCACCACCAGTGTCAATCTGGAGGACCTCACCCTTGCCCACCAAAATAACCACAAAGACACCCTTGCCACCTGGGCCTCCACCTACCCCATAGAATGCCATCCTGGAGGAGGTTGGTGGCATGGCAACCATCTTGTTGTCGTGGCAGACAATGACCTTAGAAGGGGAGTGATCTCTCTATACCATGACTCGCCAACTGCTGGGCACCCTGGCATTTTAAAAACTTGCTTACTCATCGCCAAAGACTATTGGTGGCCCAACATGAAGCAAACTGTTCTTGCCTATGTTAAAGGCTGCGCCACCTGCCAGGCCACCAAAGCCAACACCACTAAGCCAACGCCGCCCCTCATGCCCATCATGACTAACCCTAATGCCCTGCCACTCGAGACTATTGCCCTCAACCTTATTGTAAAGCTGCCCCCATCCAAGGGATTCGACTCTATTCTCACAATCACTGACCATGACTGTTCAAAAGCTGCCATATTCATCCCCTGCAATGAAGCCATGACTGTGCCTGACCTCGTCACACTGTATGCCAAGCATGTGTTCCCCCACTATGGCATCCCCCAGAAGATCATTAGCGACAGAGGAACGCACTTTGCCTTGCACTTCCCACGAGAACTATGCAAAATGCTGGGGATTGAACAGAATATCAGCACAGCATACCATCCTCAGACAGATGGACAGTCTGAATGGACCAACCAGTGGCTTGAACAGTACCTTCGCATCTACATCAACCACCAACAGAACAACTGGTCTGCCCTTCTGCCCATCGCCCAATACATCCACAATGCCTGGCCCAGTAGCACCACCAAGCAAGTGCCCTTCCAGCTCCTCATGGGACACATCCCACATGCCCATCAGCCACAGAGATCTGAGAAAATGCCATTGCTCCAAGAACACCTAGACCTTGTCCACCAAGGATGGATATCAGCGCAGACTGCCATCACCAATGCCCAGACCCTTGTCAGTGCCAGAAAGGGAGTGCGATTTAAGCCACTTGTGAAAGGACAGAAGGTCTGGCTCAATGGAAGGAACATCCACATCACCCAGCCAAGTGTGAAACTTGCTCAGAGGCACTACGGCCCCTTCCAGATTACTGACGTCATCTCCCCAGTAGTGTACCGAGTCACAATTCCCCCTCAGTGGAAACTATGTCATGTCCATGACATGTTCCATGCCAGCCTCCTCACCCCATATATAGAAACTAAAGAGCATGGCCCCAACTTCACAGAACCGCCTCCTGATGTCATCGATGGAGAAGCAGAGTACAAAGTTGAGGCCATTCTAGAATACTGCACATTTGGAAGAACAAAGCAGCCGCAGTACCAAGTCAGATGGAAAGGGTACTCCACAGTAGAAGATACATGGGAACCTTGGAAAAACTTGAAAAATTCACTAAACCTAGTCCACCAATTCCACTGAGATAATCCCACAGCGATAAGGAAAGCCTATATAAGACATGCATTGGCCACCCTCAAGTCATCATCCCCTCTCTCGTCTCCACCACACCCAGCATACCACCTCCAGCCTACTCCTCTCTCATGTCCTCCAATGGCTCACAGAAAAGCCAACTTGTTGGTAAAGGGAAAGGAAGGGAAGCCTCCACTGCCATGCCCTCGCCCACATCCCCCACTTCAAAGAATGACGATGTGCAGCATGCCATACAGGTCTGTGTTGCCACCAAGGTATTCACTGTGTGAGGCGACGGCAGCAGCAGCGACAATAACAGCAGTGACACCAGCAGTAACACCAAGTGGACTGCCAATGATTGCTGAACAAGTGGACCAGTTCCTGGATGAACTTCTCCACTCCCTGACCTCCACAGCTGCAACAAGTTCAACCACCCCCTCTCCACCAACAATTTCTGTGGAGTCTGCAACACCCCCGTTAAGATGGATGATGGCCACGCCACCTGGAGCACCTCCCCCATCTTGAGCCTCGACACAGTGACTGCCAACGCCCATACCACCACTTCACCAACTGGGGTCAATGCCCCTGCTGTTCCCACACCCATTGGATGAGGTATGAGTCATGACCTTGCCAGCACCATCCAGCTTCTGCAGCTGCCAAGCATCGCTGCCACCAGAATGCCCACCGCGCTTCTGACACAGCTCCCAGCCCCTCATATCCTCCATAGCTACGCAGACGTCGCCGCCGCCCACCCCAATCAAGGAAGAGACCCCTGTGCTCCAACTCCATGTGCCCACAGTGCCTGCAGAAATCCAGGCCACAGTCAGCAGGACAACACGATCGGCTACAATGGTTATTTCCTGCAATGGAATCAACTTGTTGACGATCCAAGTGAATGGAACATTATCCTTGTCCCTAATCACAACAATCACCTCGTCCCCACCACCTACTACACCCACCTGCCCTGCCTCGATGAACCCCTCATCCTCAGATGCCTGATGCTGACATCCCACATATTTGCTGAGCCCCTCCACACTAAACCATGCCCTGATGCTCACCTCCCAGCCGTAGATGACTGGGACCTCTTCACTCTGGAGGGCAGTCACCAGTTCCACCACCATGTCGACAGGCTAGTCAAAGGACTTGCCAACCCAGGGGTAACTGCTAAAATCCACAGGTATCGCACAGTGGTGCGCAAGCTCCACTTCCAGATTGAGCAGGAGTATTATCACATGCTAAGTACCCCTGAGCGTTGCATCGAGTACACCACCCTCCAGCTGCAGAGGGATGCTGACCTAGTTCATTGCCGCCACAAGCTCAGGGATGAGCTGCACAGAATCAAGGTCCGCCTGTATGAGGCCGTGGTCATGTCACGTATCAGGCCCAAACTGGACCAAATCCTGAAGTGGCCTGCCCTCCCCTCCATGTCTTATTTTCTGTGGGGCCGCCCTGCTACTCACCAAACCAACATCAACACCACCCTCCCTGTCCATGTGCTGCCCCACGTCCACTTCATGAATGCATGCCCCTACCTGTTTGTGAATACGCCGCCATCCACACCCTCCACTGCAAGCACACCTGTCCCCCCAAGTCCTCCCCCGATGCCAACGATGCCAGACACACCCTATCCAGTGACATCAGCAAATTGGTCAGAAAATCATGAACCCTCATGAGGTGTCATGAAGTCCAAAAAGGGCAAAATGCCCCGGAATCCCAACCCACCTTCATGATGCATTTTAATGAAACCCCCTTTTTTGACAAATTGCCGAAATAGTTTATGGACCTTGTGATGAATTTCTGAGTTTATAATGACTTTTGGCTGTCATGAGGGATTATAGGTGTTCATAATATATTTTGGGGCTTTATGAGAGTTTTTGGGACTTGTGAGGCATTTCAGGACTCATGAGCCTTTTTGAGCGTTATGAGGCATTTCGAGTCTTATGAGCCTTTTCGAGCCTTATGAGCCTTTTCGAGTCTTATGAGCCTTTTCGAGCCTTATGAGGCATTTCGAGCCTTATGAGGCATTTCGAGTCTCATGAGCCTTTTCGAGCCTTATGAGATATTTTGAGGCTCATGAGCCTTTCCGAGCATTATGAGGCATTTCGGGCATTATGAACCTTTCCGAGCCTTATGAGGCATTCGAGCCTTTCCAAGCATTGTGAGACTTTACGAGCATTTCGAGCATTACGAGTCTTATGAGCTTTTCCGAGCATTATGGATGTTATGTAACAGTAAAACACGATGCCATAGAGTTTATCTGCGACTCGAGCGTCCCTTTCCCGCCCTACCCTTGCCTGCTGTCCTCGGTGACGCTGCAGTACCTCGAGTGGGGCCTCGACGTGGGGCTAGGATGGTTTTATCCTATTGAAGTTGTAATCATTAATATAAAGATAGGAACATATACGCACCTTGGGCTCGTCATGGCAGGTACGCTGAAGACGCGGAGGATGCCCAGCTGCAGCATCTTGCGGTTCTTCCTCAAAATCACTCAGTGGGCTACCTGGTGGCATGCTCAGGGGTGTTGAAGTCCGACACATTGGGGATGTCGGAGTGGGTGTGGAATGACGGGTCACCGAAGGATCCTCTTCAGATTCAGGTTCTAAGTGGTGAGATATCAGCGTATGAATCACACTATATATTATGCCTTGCCTTCGCCGTCTCCGTGCCCCCTCGCTTCATCTCTATCTGGCTCTGAAAATATACAACTTAGGTGTATTCGTGCATGAAAGAGTCATATGCCTACCCCCAGACTCGGATGTGGCAGCCTCGCGTGCAGCAGCCTTGCACTTGGCAGCCTGAGCCCTGGCCTTCGCGATAACGTCGTCGTCATCATCCTCCTCCTCGACGTCGGCGATAGCCAAGAAAGGATTGCCACGCTTGTTCCCAAATATCTCCCTTTATTAACAAAGATGGTGTCAGTATGGCACGACACTAGTACAAATGCTTACATATTCCACCAATCCAGCGTCTCTTGCGCCCATGTATCATCGAGTTCGAACAGTTCCACGATTTTTTGCCAAAACTTCATGTAATCAAACTTACCGTCCATTATGGACCAGTTCTGGGCGGTAGTGAGGGTAAATCGGGCCTAAAACTCAAGTCTTGAGCTCAATAGTTGAGGGAACCCAAAAAAAACTGACTTGGACGCATATAGCATCAGCAAGACTCAAAAATGCTTAATTTGTCTTGATGATCTTAAATCTTCCATTAAGGCAACTAAGTGTTTTAAGGCTGGTTCTTGACTTAATGAGAGCTTAAAAATACAGCACCGAGACAAAGTTAAGAGTGGCAAGTAGGCATCAAGACGGGTACTCCTGCGGCCATCAAGCATGCATCCCATACCCGCTCCTGCAGCGGGTATGTACCCCCTCTCCTGCGGGAGTCTGCGACGCGGGACCTCCAGGTACCCAGCGGGATCAGGTACCTGTGTAGGTACAGTACTCCGGTACTCAGGCTGGTGTCTACCATGTCTTATTAGAAATCAACTACTGACTGTAGCTACAAAATACCATGTAATGCTACTCTATTTAATCCCATCTGCCCTTCTGGCCCCTTCAACTATACATTCGGGTCGTGAGGCGCGTAGCGGCGTCGGGGGTACGTTGGGGAACCCAGAGCTTGAGCAGCGTCGGCGGCGTTGTCGGTGTCGCGGTATCGGCGTGGCTGCTTTGCCAGCGGCGTTGGCGGGTGGGCGTTGGTGGTGTTGCAGTGTCGGCGGGGGCGCTTTGTCGGCGGAGTCGGCGGAGGCGCTTTGCCAGCGGTGTCGCAGTATCGGCGTGGCCACTTTGCCAGCGGTGTTGGTGGCGTCGGTGGGTGGTCGTTGGCGGTGTTGCGGTGTCGGCGGGGGCGCTCTGTCGGCGGAGTCGGCGGAGGCGCTTTGCCAGCGGCGAAGCCTGCGTTGTTGCACCCCGCCATTGCGCTCCTGCTGCCGCCGCCGTTGCTGCGTCGCTGGTGCCGCGAGTGGTGCTGGTGGTGCTGGTGCTGGTGTCGCCGTTGCTGGTGCAGGTGCCATCGCCGTCGCTGCTACTGCGCTGCTACCGCGGCCGCTGCTGCTGCTGCTGTGGCCGCCACCGTCGCTGTGGCCGCCGCTGCTGGTGCCGCCGCCGTTGCGGCTGGTGCTGGTGCTGGTGCTGGTTCTGGTGCTGCCGCTGGTGTGGTGCTGGTGCCGTCGCCGTTGCTGCCGCCGCCGCCGCCGCCGCCGCCGCTGCTGCTGCTGCTGCTGCCGCCGCCGCCGCTGCTGCTGCTGCTGCTGCTGCTGCTGCCGCCACCGCCGCCGCCGCCGCCGCCGCCGCCGCCGCCGCCGCCGCTGGTGGTGGTTCTAGTGCTGCCGTTGGTGTGGTGCCGCCACCGCCGCCGCCGTTGCAGCAGCAGCAGCTACCGCCGTCGTTATCGCCACCGTTGCCGCAGTTGAAGCAGCCGTTGCAGCCGCCGCCACCGCTGTCCTCGTTCGCGTGTGCCCGCGCTCGCCGTTGCCGCCCTCGGTCGTGTGTGCCCGCGCTCGCTATTAAAAGCCTGTTATTGTTTGTAAAACCTGGGATACATAGTTAGCATATAAACTTTAACTGTCTTACTTACCTTACTGTGGTCACGGCGTTAGGAAAAAAGTCGCCTGGTTCAAGTTGGCAGTCAGCGCGGCCAGAAGTCACGTCACAATGTGACTGGTGACTGATGTTGCGTGCGGTTGCCTCGAGTCAGCCAGATACTGTAGCAAGCTTTGAGAATTAGCAACTAGGGTGATAAGGGGCATGCAGGACATGCAGTGAAGACCTTCATTATTAGCGGCAGGTGGTGCGGGTGGCGGGAGCCACGGGACGGGTGGCGGGATGACCAAACCTGTCCCGCACCCGGGCCCGCACCCGCACCCGCCGGGCCAACACGTACCTGCAACCCGTGCGGGATACCCCAAACCGTGTTATTGCCTAGTGGCAAGAGATGATGGACAAAATTAAGGTCTTTTAAGTCAATGGACCAAGTGTGAAAGTGGCTACCGAAATGTAAGCATCTGCTAAGTCCATAAAGACAATATAAGTCGATCCCCGTGGCACAAAGGATGAAATGTCATCAAAATGCAATTTCAAAGCTATGGTGGTCAATATATTTGTTAACATAGAAATTGCGAAATATATCAAGAGAGTATTCTGGTTTAAGACCATGCGGTAAAAAGCCTTTCCCATACATAGGTACGAGGTGTGCAGCACGAACAATAGTATCCAGGTGGAGAACAGCCGCGCTGGGCTTGCCGCGCGCACCTTTATCCACTTTGACAACCCACATGCCTGTGTCATTATCAGGCGCATTTCCAACACGAGAATACCAATGAACAAGGGCGCACGGATAGAATTTGCCATGGAAGGTGAATGAGAAGAATAACCGAGTGCGAGCGACATCCAAACCCTGCATTCCATGAGCAGTGGTGTTAGTCTCAACAAAGACGCAATCATATCGGGGGGGGCCTCGTCTCCATGAAGAGACAGCACGGATGCGTTCACGGCGCATGCCACCAGTGCCACACAGGTCACTAGGTGCACGGAAAACTGCCAGAGCTGATGTATATACTGAGAGTGGAGAATTAAAATAGGGGAGTTCCGGTCGCGGTGAAGATGATGGATCGGATGTGGATGAATCATCCCGGGTGGGATTGAGCTGATCGCAGAGGAAACGACGAATAAGGGACACAAAATCAGGCTGTTCGATCTCAATGGCAAGATCGGAGGCATCAACTTTCCGTCCTGTAGTGATTCAATTAATTCCTGTGGATAAAACAATAAGTTTACAACATACTGGTAATGGTCTTGGCAAGTTCAACATGTGCAAGGACATGACCGGGTACAGCGTCAGCGTCATCGTCATCGACTTCATTGCCGTTGTCATGTTTAGCATCAGCACCATCTGCTACAACCATCTTAGGGGCAACAACAGGTGCTGAAGCTGAATTAGTGTCTAACATCGTAGATATGTGTGATATGGGTACTTGCGGGGCGGAGGATTCAGCATACCACGAGCTACAAAGTCAGCATGTGATGCTGCAAGCTTATCAAGTCGCTGGTTCGTTAGGAGCATTTGGCCAAGTGCATTGTAGCGGTTGGATCGCCTCCAAGGCTCCTTAATCGCTTTGATATGTTTTGACTCCGTTATTGATGAGCAGAGGCCATTGGGCGCACCATAGGCACGAATAAGTTTTACGTAATGTATCAGTGAATGTTGCCGCGGAAGATTGAAGTTGTTGCAAATATCAACAGTCATGAATATGGTGCGATAGTGATGGAATCTATCAAGTGCATCCTGTAATTCTCGAAGGCTTGTTGTGTCATGGACCTCCCGTCGTGCAATGTAGCAAAAGTCAATAAAGGCACGTATCGCACGAACCATGTCAACGGGCACATGACCTTCAATAGCAGACAAATAGACCTTTGCAGACCTGTTACTATTGATAGCAATGTTGACTAACAAAGAGTGATACCTTCATCAGCGCTTTTGAATCATCACCTGTCCACTGCACGAACCCTCTACCCTCGGGGAACCTTCGTAATCCAGCAAATGGCGTGGCGAGAGCAATGCTAACTCTATTGTAAGTAATGTCTCATTTTATGTAACTGTTTTACTCACCGTTGATCAATATCACCCAGTATCCTGTTTGCTTTACGTTCACTGTGCTCAGCCATTATATAATCTCTGACCCATAGAACCAAGTGGTCCTGGAATACGCCTTTGATTAACTGATGGAGAATATCGGGTGATAGCATCTTGTGGATATCGGCGCGTGGAAAGTCTTCTGTGAACGGCTGAGAAATATATTTCTAATAAAATAAAATAAAATAAAAATAAAAGACAATCCACACACCACGACGTCACCAACGAGACCATACTCAGTCCATAATGTGCCCAACGCCAGCTCTTCGACGAGGGTATTTGTATGCTCTCGACTACGTAGCACCCTTAGGGGATCGTCGTCGAGATTATTTGATTGCGCAGTACACCTGTTTCAGCTGTCATGAGCGTAAAAATATGTTGAAACTATCACTTACGTTGCACACCAGCTTTGCACTGTACATGAAAGTGTGCATTGCTCGGGATAATCAGCAATATATGTTCCCAGCCCGAATATAACGCGTCGAAAGTGTCCGTCTGGACAGCGTGTGACAACCGGCTTCATCATCCCCGGTTTCAAAGCCTGCAACATTCGCGATAGAGAAGAATGGAAAAGTTGACGTCGAAACTTTCGAAAATCGTCGTCACTAGCATGTTCCTTGCCCGCTATCAAAGACACATTAATATATGAAAATAATAATAATAAATAAATACGTAAACCTTACTTTTGGGAATTGGCAGGAAGCCAAGAAGGACAACGCCGTTTCGATGGGCACGGCGGGTAGTATTAAAAATGTTCCCGATAGATAGATACACTGGCCAATATTGGTTGTGACCCGTTGCTACAGAGACGGTGGTTTTGTCGCTACCGAGAATAATTGGTACGAACATCGAACCGTGCGTCTCTGGGTCCTCGGCAATGATGTCCTAGATATACATTAGAAAAAATGTAACAATCACGGGATCACTCACCGCTTGTTCCCATACCCAGTCGCCTGACATAAAGTTGTGGAAACGATGGTTGCCATCCGTATCATATTCGTGATATGGCGTGCAGTCGAATTCGTCATCGAAATCCGGGTTGGATAACATGTTCACAACAAGTTGTTGAGGATTTCTGAACCAAGATTCATACCGGGCTTCCATCCAGGGCACCCTTTCGCAAGGGGTGTCACCGTCATACGTAACGGTAAAGCTCTCCCACGGAATGTCGCCAATATGTGTCGAGTCGATGGTATCGTACAGATCGTCGTGAGTACGAAATGGTGGTTCCGCACCAGTAGAAGCCCAGATGTTGAGAAGGGTATCAATGTCCCCAGCAGACATTTGATTACGACGATACAGAAAGTCCGCAAGCTCAAACTCAGCGCGGTTGTTGTAAGGAGTCCAATTTTCTGAACCCTGGTCTGAATCGCGAGGTGTAGGTGGTGTGTCAGGGTGGATCTTGTTGCCATACGCGTCGCAAATCTGACCTGTTTTTCAGGAATTAAAAGGTGAAGTTATATATATATATATATGGCTACATACCATTGATCAACGGATGAAACACACGCGTAACCCCTGAATTTCGGTCCGCCCTCGTGCCACTTGGTTCTCCATGTGTATTAGGTATGGCGTTGTGCGACGCCTTCTCAGGCTCTGGAGAATAAGAAGGGTTGGGATCCTGCCACCGATCGAAGTCATAGTTGGAATTGGTGTCAATATCATGATTAGATATAAATGTGTTGTTGTCTGGGCCCTGTGAACCCCCTGGCTGTGAGACGTCATCGGGAATGCGATTGCGGGGCATGGGACTGTGTGGATTTAATGGGGTTGAACTAGCGGAGGCCGGTCTTGAAAATTGATCTGATAACCACGGGTTTGGTTCATGGTACCAGGGATCGCTCGCAACTAAGTCCATGTCGTGCTGAAAATTTTACATTAGATTTGTTTATGCCCAGGTGTGATGCAACTTACTGCATTGCCAACAGAAGGGCCCGGGGGTCCAGGAGAATTCTCGCGACGTAATGGATCTGCATCGATACTGTGCTTTGCCCGCAAATGACACGAGAACCGTTAGGATTCTTAAACCAACGATTGCATCCAGGAAACAAGCATGGAAGGAGGGGGCGAGACGGACGGGAGTGGGTACGAGTCATGTTGCGGAGGTACTGTAGTTGCCTCGCTGAGCAAGGTCTCTTTGTCGACCTTGGACGAAGTGATGTCGGCGTGACTGTGACACCGGAACATCCGGATCATGTGTCTGATTAGAATAACCTCGACTAATCACATAACCACTGAATTTGACTTCTGTTTCCCGCAAGCAGCGACTTGAAGGTCTCCACCAACGAAGTTGGGCCTGTTGGGGTTTCGACTTGTCAAAAGGCGACGCCGTGACACAAAGTGTGACTTTTGTGACGTCCTTGACTCAAATGAGCCTGAGATACCGTGACTTACACAGTGGCTGCCACATCACATTCTCCTAGCTCACGGTGAAGACCTCTGGACGCTGTGCTCTGATTCATAGTACTGATAACTGCCAACTCTGTTTCAGCCTTTCAGGGTATCATATTACCCAGCTGTGTCTTTCTCCGCATGCAGACTTCTTTCTCGTCTATGCTCGGCGTTTCGATATTGTGCCTCAGTTAAATCTAACTGGCTGACGACAATCTGACAAGACGGGTTCGTATCCAGAGCCGTCAACTGGCACGTATTTCTTAAGGCGTGCCCACCGGACTGATAGATCAATCATGGAGGGTATTATGCCATTAGCGCAACTCCTAACACTTGTGGACTCGGACCTATACTATCCGTGCTTTGGAAAAGCGGCTAACAAACAACTAGCGATGGAAACGGCTTTGGAGTAGAGCTCAGAAGAAGTCTTTCATGCTCTAGGGTCCTACGTATGCCAAGTCAAAACAAATGACATTTTGTTTCACCCAAAATACGATTTGTGCGACCCTGACAAAATAACTCTTTCGCGTCGTTCAAGAGATGGTGTTAATGCATTAGGAGGTACTCTGAACTTCAATGGCGTTGTCTTGAAGTCGCCAAAAGTCGACGCGTTTGGTGTGACCGTGGTATTTTTGATAGCAAAGTCATCACCTACCTTCGTCGTTGATCAACAACAGACTTCCCGCGCACATCTTGACGCCACTATTCCTGCGGTTCGTCTTATCGCTTATTCAACCCCTCCACTCGGTCTTACGCCTTCTCCGTTATCAACCCTTTCCAGCCAACGTGATCGCAATGCCGCTCAACACTTTCAACTGGAAGGGGCTTTATTCTAGCCACCTGGCCGAACGGCGTTTCGCAGAGGAGCGCATTCAAGCGCATTACGAACGGTTCAAATTATGGAAGAGAGGGGTCCAGATCGCAAATATAAGGTATGTGTCGTCTCAAACGCCGCTATTCCACTAACAAGGCACATTCTCCTTTGCAGGCCAACAGGGTGGCATGGGGAGAGTGGTGCTGCCAACTCTGGAGGGCACCTTACGGTGGACTTTTGCTCGGTAAATAACGAGCATATCACAACGCATCACATTTATTCTAGTGATGACGCATATGTGAAAAAGGGGCGACGAGCGAGTTGGAAGGTGTAGAAACCTTTTCTTTCCCCATCACTTCTACTCCTTTACTTTTACTGAAACCTCACTGCTCTTTTACACTACTTTTACGAGCTGGTCCCTTTCTCCAGATGCGTCGAGTCCGATTCGTAACCGCGCGCCCAACGTCAACGGCGGCAGCGACGACAGCTGCGACGACAGCTGCGACGACAGCAGCGACGACGAGCCGGGAGCTGCAGCAACGGCAGCGACGACCGCGGCGGTAACGCTGCAGCGAGACCGTACAAGGTGTTGTGGCTCTGAACTATTGCGACAGACGCGCACGCAGGTCCAACTTGCACAAGAGTCCTAGCATAGTAGGTCCTCGCTCTCACCTAGAATGAGCGTAATCCATTTCTTCTGTTTAGTGATGTCATGCGCGGCTCGGCCGGTGATTCAAAGGGCGCTGCCCGCGTAAAGGGGGTAGCGCGTTCTCCACGAACAAGACGAAGCAGGGTCTCGAGAATGTGATCCGTCTCTGCCATATGAGTGCGTACGAAACGCTGGCGCTCCGTTTGTAGTCCAACCGGGGAGTCGACCGTAGGCCTACACAAGGTTATCAGAATATCACGCTTCTAGAAGATCACACTTCTTTCAGGTGACGGCATGTCACCACTATCGGCATCGTCGACTCTAATGTCGACCCTCGCATCGTCATGTACCCTATCCCCGCCATGACGAAAGCACGAGGTGTGCTCAGCATCGCCGGTCGAGAAGGCGTCGAAATAGCGGCAGAGCGGGGACAAAACCGGGCGTGTTCTTTGCTACTTAACCACTGTTACAGCCCTTAGTACTCGATCCCTCTTGTCATACACACACACATAATGTACGCTTAAAAGCTAGTCATAATACCTAGACGCATGGGTACTGGTAAGCCCGAAAGTACTCGCGGGTTACCGTGCAATTACCTAAAACTAGTCAACCGGAAATGAAAGAGGCTATGAGATACAAAGGAAAAATATGTAGTCGAAGCTGTAGGGTTATGGGTATGCAGAAAGTGCTAAGTCCGTTCGTATACTGAATTCTACACTTGTGACCGTGGAAATTTAGGGCAAGGAAGGTGAAAATTTTTCCAAGTCCCCGCTCTTGTTGGCTGGTAACAAACACGTCAGCACTATTCAACAACGCCGCTCACTGTCCCTAACACACTTACCTCTCATATCCAACATGTCCCACCGCAATGTGGCCACACGCCCCCGTAATGCTACTGTGCATCCAGGACTCATTGATGCGCCATTGAAACGAACACGTGGTGAAAAGACGAAGAAAGAACAGGCCGAAGAAAAGAAGAAACAGAAGGTGGAGAAGAGGGAGGCTGCTGTTCAAAGAATTGCGGATGTCGAAAGGAGAATGGCCGATGACGAAATGGTCGACATCACTCCTGGACGACAGGCCACAATAAGTCAACCCTCCCATGGGCTACAGCGCACTAGGGGCTACCTGCAGATTCCACTTACGAAGGAGATCTCAGACAACGAAGGTGGTGAAGGCGATGACGGTGAAGATAACACCAAACTCACTGTCAGCATCGACACCGAGACTTCTGAGCCTGAACCACCCAGGAAGAAGGTTAAGGCAGCCAAAGTAAGCCTTCGAGACTCAGTGAAGTTGCAGATTGAAAAGGACCGTCACAACCATGGTGAGAACCAGAGGCGAGCTGATAAGAATCGGTCGATCGCTGTGATTGAAGACGATCGGGATAGCGATGACGAAATGGTGAGTAAAACATGACCAGATGTATGCAGATAATGCTAATCAACGGGCCAGGATATCGATGCGGTGCCACTAGTGGCAAAGCCGAGGGATGTAGCTAGATCACGCAGGCTGACTGCCATCTCAAAGTCTGATGACGATGATGACTGTGAAGACGAACAGGAGGTCACAGCACCCAAGGACATGAAGGTTCATAGTAAACAGAATACCATGGTAACGTCGACGCCAATCAAGGAACTTGTCAGGCCCGGCACGTGGATCAGCATCGTTCGAATAGAAACAGGCCAAATAAGTAAGTTCTTTCACGCCCCTTTGCTTAGCCAACATTGATGCTCACCCTAGACCACACGACGTTGTTTTATCATTCACTCAGGGATGTGGCGGTCTCAAAAGATGCACATATGGCCTTGGTCAAAGATTGGGTTACAAAGGTCCCAGTCCCACCAATGGCAACAGTCAGTAACGCACAGGACACGTCAACTCCTCCACTCACCAATAGTGGTTCCTCCCACAATCCTCATTCTGTCACTTCCCGTTCAGCCCTTACGAACCAAGTCAAAATCAGTCAGGGTGATGATATTGTTAATAGTGAAGGGGCTGTGTCCGACCGAGATGAGACCAAAGGCCCAGAATACGAGGCTGCTATCTCGAGCCCCCCAAAAGGCAAAAGACGTGTTACAAGTTCAGTAAGTAACAACATTATTGTGTGCGTTATAACACATTAATATATTTTTAGGCCCTTGTAAAATTGGAAGACTCGCCGAGGCCTGTTGCAAAGGCTCCGCGTTCGAAGAAACCCACAAACAACGGATTACCTAAGGAGTGGCTCGAGGATGGCACTTGGCGCAAACGAGTGGTCCCAACCCTCATTCGCTGGGCATCGATCCAACCTAACCCCTGGGTTATACCTGACATGAAAATCACTGA
>WTXC01000121.1:0-78917 GCA_022496195.1 Lactifluus subvellereus | reverse complement strand
GAAGGAAAATGCCCTCAAAAGCATTCCCTCCATCTAGCACACGTGCACAAAAGCCCTTTGAGAAAATCCATTTGGATCTCAAGAGCTTTCCTGTGGTTTCATACCACAAGTATGAATATTTTATCAGCTTTGTAGACGATTATTCGTCTTATGCCTGGATTGTATTATTGCATGCTAAGTCCTCTGCCATAGCAGCGCTAAGACAATTCATTGCATTGGTTAAAAACCAATACGGCACCACCATTAAAGAGTGGATGTCGGATGCAGGCAGCGAATACAAATCTGATGTGTTTATATGTGCACTAAAAGACAATGGTATTAAAGTGCTACAAAGCATACCACAAACCCCCCAACAAAATGGTCGCGCTGAGCGCTTTATGAGAACTGCCATGGACAAAGCTCAGGCCATGCGTCTTGAAGCGTGCATATCTGATTCCTGGTGGGAATTTGCCGTAGAACAAGCTGTTCATTGCTATAACAGAACTCCTGTGCAACGCCTAAAGTGGCGCACACCATTTACAGCTCTGAATAGCATGGCACCTGATGTTTCACATTTGCGAGTCTTTGGTTGTGGTGCATATGTGTACCTACCTGAAGACATACGCCCTAATAAACTAGCTCCCAAGTCTGAGCTTATGGTTTACTTAGGAGTGGTAGAAGGCATAAAAGGCTATCGCTTTATGCGCATCGCAAATAATCAATTATTCACAGCTGCTACAGCGCTGTTTGATGAAACATTATTCCCCAAGTGTAAAACCTCAAAGCTGCGTCCTATCACACGCATACAGAAGCCAGTAGATAAACAACCGCCAGTTGAACCACCTATTGAAGGTGACGATGATGAGGTTCCTTATAAGCCAAAACCCATTGTCCCTACACCTCCAATTCCTCCGCGAATACGTGCACCTGCACCACGACATGCACCTGCACCTCCTCTTCCCCCACTTCCTTCTTCTAGTGAAGAAGAAGATGAGGATGAAGAACATGGAAGTGAAGAACAAGAGGATGACGACGAGGATGCCATGCAATTACCATGTCAATTGCCTCGCACTCCTTCTCCTCTTACACCTCTTACACCTCCACCAAGGGAGTCACCTCCTCCCAGACCTGAGCGATCTCCGCTGCGACGACCCACGCCATTACCGGCACCGGTCCCACGCAGATCTGAAAGACTCAGGCGCATACCCACTCGCCCTGATAATGTCTATGGGGAACGAAGGCTCCCCTCTCAAATTAGTCGAGACATTGAGCGGACTCCTGGTTGGAGATGGCAATTGGAATTCCAAGAGGGTAGCTCCCGTCAGAGAATTCCTGGAGGCATACCTTTTCCCTCAAGGGAAGGTACACCTGCTCCAACCGAGGGAACTCCTGCGGCCTCACAGTGCGGAACCCCTTGCGAAAGCCCTAGTCCCTCTCGTTCAGAGCAAGATGTGGAAGACAATTTATACACCCTCGCGGATGAAGGGGGAGTAGAGTTTGTGAATCATTTGCTCACCAAAGCAATTCCACCAGATTCACAGTCACCAGACGTCTCTAAAATTAGAGAATGGTCTTACAAAGACATTATGCGCATGCCTAAAGCGCAACAGAAATAATGGAAGACAGCTTGCCAGCAGGAGCTTGACTCACTCCATGCACGAGACGTCTATGAACTGGTAGATCCTCCTCGAGGACACAAAATTATAAAAACAGATGGGTCTTTGACCTCAAATCTGATGGTCGCAAAAAGGCTCGCCTTGTTGCAAAAGGCTTCTCACAAGTAGAAGGCATTGACTACTCAGACATCTTCTCACCTGTCGTCAGGTTTGAGACAGTACGCCTCATGTTAGTGCTTGCAGCGCTGGAGTCTTGGCACATGGAGAGCGTTGATGTCAAAACAGCCTTCTTATATGGAGAGTTAGACGAAGAACTCTACATGGAGCAGCCAGAAGGCTTTGCACTAAAAGGCAAAGAGCATAAAGTACTGCGACTAAAGCGCGCTATATACGGCCTTAAGCAAGCAGCTCTGCAATGGTGGCGAGTGCTTGACAAGTCCATGACGCAGCTAGGCTTTAAACGCCTTTATTCAGATGCTGGCATATTCGTTTATGGCAATGCATCTGTGATTGTTATTGTCTATGTCGACGATGCAATCTTTATGGGAAAGAATAAGTCCCAGGTCTTAGCAGTCAAGTCCCACTTTATGAAAGTATGGGAATGTCGCGATCTAGGTCCTACTAAGGAGTTCTTGCGTATGAACATCATTCAAAGTCCTGGATGCATATCTGTTGATCAGACATCCTATCTTATGAAGGTGCTAAAACGCTTTGGTATGGAGAACTGTTACGGCTCGACGGGCCGTGAGCACAACTTGTGCGACTTGGGCGTAGGCAAGAGAGAACACGTGCGAGGCAACAAGCATGTGGTCCTGAGCGTGACACTTCTGGTGGTCACGTCGACGCGAGAGTGAAACTAAGTTCTTCAGAGTAGGGTGAGCACATGACTTGGTGCGAAGACCCAAAGCTAAGTCGTTGCAGCCAATTTAGAGAGGCGTGAGAGCGAAGCAGAGCCTTGCTGAGCGATGAACGCGAAAGGCGACTTGAAGCGGCAAGTTCAAGTAAAGGCGAAGTGGCTTAGAGCGGTGAGCTCAAGTGAGGAGGCAAGACAAATCGAATTGAAACGAAGTCAAGCTTAGGGCTTGACTCTACGCAAACTAAGGCCCTTATATAGGCCTGGTACAGGGGAGTCACATGCTACTACTACCGAGTCATAACGAGGGTAGTGGAGTAGTCCGCTAAGTATAGTACCAGCCCCACAGGCCACTGTGGAGCGGGGTGAGTCAGGGTCGAGTCAGGGCTAAATATAGTATGCGCTCCACGTCCAGTGGAGCGCAACGAGTCATGGCTATCGGGGTCTAGAACATGAGGCGAGACGCAGGCTAGGTATCGTAGCAAAATGGAAAAGAGGTGGTCCACTCAGTCCGCAGGGGTGTTACGAAATCCCTCGCCATCCTAGTCGCCAGCGCATTGCCACATGCGATCCTCCTTGCCCCGTCACAGCACCTAACCGCCTTGAGCCGTAGTTCGTATCCGGCCCAGTTCCCCGCCCAAGATGTCACGTGATGTGCCACCACGTGACCAACAAAGAACAAGACATGTGACCTATGACGTAGAGCATTCCGTCATAAGGATCTAGGCCTTGCCGGAGATCTCCAGCGGAGATCTCCGATGACTCGTTATGACTGAGACTGACTGAGAATGACTCACAGTCTAGACCGCCCCACTTACTCCACAGTATGCCAGGGATTCCCCTAGGGATTCCCCCTGCCCCACTTCTATTCTTACGCTTACGCCACTTACGCCCTCTGCCCTTATGCCCGTTCACTCCATACGGTAGCCTGACTCATAGGTGACGTCAGTAGGGACTAGATCACGACTCCAACGGTGGAGCGTGCCGGTTATATACATTAGAGCTCAGCCTTCCCACGCAGTAGCATACTTGTATATAAAGTGTCAAGTCAAGGACGGTAACGCCATCCTTGACTTCGTTGACTATCCACACAGTAAACGAATAAAGCCCATAAAGACTCTGCCCTCTTTGTGTGCCGTCGCCGCCTCCTTCGCCTCGCCCCTCATCGCCTTCGCCTCTGAGTGCCTCGCTCAGTCGGCCCCCCTCTCTCACCCTTCGAGCTTGCCGCCTCGAAGCGTACCGCCTGTCGTCCTCTCTGAGTCCACGCTAAGTGACTCAGCTCGATCACGTGCACCTCACCACGGTCACGTGCCTCTCGCCCCTCTCACGAACACGTGCTCAGCCACACGTGCAAGATCACAAGACATACGAGTGACTTATCGGCCAACGCCGAACTACTCTCGTATCAAGACAGCTCTCTGCCCACTGTTGCCCCAAAGTGGACTCGCCGGTTGTAATCGCTGTTACACCAGAACAACCCGTGGTGTCGTAACAAGGGGAAAGCGTAACAAGAACACTAGAAGCGCACCAACTCCATTACCAATGGGCTATGTCCCAACTCCCAATGAGGAACCTGTGGATGAAAAGATACGCCATAAGTATCAGCAAGTGATAGGTTCACTGCTATACATAATGCTGGGCATGCGTCCAGACATTGCGTATGCAGTCACTAAACTATCACAATTTGCTGCAAACCCCACTCAAATGCACCTAGACAAAGCGCTCTATATCTGCCGCTATCTAGTGGGCACTTCACACTACAAGCTAGTCTTTAGTCAAAGTGGAGGTGGTATTTGCGCATGGGCTGATTCAGATTGGGGATCTGACACCACAACGTGACACTCCACTACTGGCTACTTTATACAGCTAGCTGGTGGGACAATATGCTGGAATTCACGTGTGCAGAAGACAGTTGCACTGTCTTCTACAGAAGCAGAATACATGTCACTATCTGACACTAGTCGACAATGCGTATGGATTAACTCCCTTATGGGAGAGCTAGGCTTTACGCTAAAGCCCATACCACTCTACAGTGACAACCAAGGAGCCATTTTCATGGGCTCCAACCCCATTCAAGAAAGGCGAATTAAGCACATTGATGTGCGGTATCACTTCATTTGCCAAGCATTGAGCAAGGGGGAGGTTGAGCTTTTCTTCGTCGATGGTGCAGAAAATCCAGCAGACATGCTTACCAAGAATCTTGGACATGTTAAATTCCTAAAATTTAGGAGTCAACTTGGGCTAGACTTCACATCGCCCAATTAAGTAGTCATAATGCATGACCGTCATGGTCACAGGAAACATGAGACAGAGCTGCGCAGACAGTCTTACCTGGCAGTGCGCTGTGCATGGTAGCTCCCAAAAATACCACTGCACATGCTGCGCCTTCTAAGCCTCTCTCAGCGCAGACAAAGGTCTCTATCATGAGAAGACAATGCGACGACAGAACAGTGGTCGTCTATCTTGTGGATGGTCCCAGAAACTCCACTGTCCATTGCCTTCGGCTCTTATGCAGTCATCCACAGAAATCTGGATGATGCAGAGCTTCTGCACCTCCCAATAACAGATGTGCACGTTTCCGCACACATGACCCTCATGACCTTGCATTCATGACTACAAACCGCTTCATATTTGCTAAGAGCGCGTTCACTACTGCTGCACTTAGCAAGGGGGAGTGTTGAACTGGCAACACAAGGGCCGGATCCCATGGGGATCTGGGCTGCTCTAGGTCTCTCTAGACCTAATCCAGACATATGAACAATATCCCCTTATGGGATATATTATGATATACTAGGATATATGCACGTCACCTTATGTCACGTCACACATGTCTACATGTATATAAGCACCAGCTTTTCGCTGGTAAATATCAGTGTTGCTTTCGCCCACACTTCGTAGTATACAAGTAAGAGTCACTTCTATAAGTTCCACTGTATACCTGTCAGCTGCACACTGCACTAGTTGCTGCGCTAACAGTTGGTAGGAAAAGGAGGGAGGTCGCTCAGCTTTTGTACCCCAGACAACTTCGGTCCCTATTGGCGGAGTCCAACGACGGTCCTCTCGAATCTCGATATGCCTTGGTGGACATTCGGTTTCAGTTTGGGGATCGGTCTGCCATGGAGAATTGAACCATCATGAGGCCCAAACTAGAACATGCACAGTACCCAGCTGCAGAACCCCAGGAATGGCAGCGACCCGTCTATATACGTCGTTAATTGCCCATCTGACGTCTTCCATGAGTGCGGAAAGCGAGCGATTGCTCTGCCTGACCAAAGACAGCACTCTTGAGTATATGGTACTCTTCCGTATGTCTCGGACGTCCAGACAGACGAGGAAGTAATCGCTGTTCCCTGTCAACCAGTATCGCTTCCGGTGACCGCTTCTCGCCTGTTGTCACGGCCTGTCGGTGTTAGGGCATGCGCTATTCGGGGGATCAACAACAATACCGCAGAGAGCAACGCTGCCTTTGGACAAGCTTTCTTCATCCTCAATTGCCAGCCAGACTCCGAGTCAGAGAACAGATCTAACTGTCATGCCTCACAGTAGAGATTTTTCAGCCAGCCAGGACTATCTTCCAAGTCACTTTATGATATCCAGCGACGTCGGAGAGACTCCATGAGGATCCTAGCAAGCGAAAGACCCTATCCAGCGATCGATTCGATGCCAGTTATTAATGGTTGGAAGTGAGACCACTTGGCACTTCTGCTTTACATTACGACATATGTCACATATCGCGACTCACAGGGTCCGGCTGCCGCCGGCGAGCCCACCGGCTTCCAACAAACTCCGGTTACCACAAAATATGTTCGCCCGCGCCCGAGCACTCTCACCCTCCATAAAACTACAGAAAGCAAGCACTTTGATTTTGTAGTGCTAAGGAGTCAAGTCGCTCAAGGCCTCCACTCTCGTGTGTGACGGACACAGTCGGACGTGATTGTAGACGTGCGAAGATGGCCGAACGTCCGCTCGACCAGCGGGCTGTCGACGGTCGCTTTTGGAGCAACGGTGGCTTGGCCCGCAGTCCCGTACGGTCAATATGCCTTTATATGTGTGTGGACTGTAGCGTTCTGAGTTCCTTTCTGGCCGGAACGGAACTACAGTATGCCGATGCCGGGTGTCCCGTCAAGGACCCCTCGTGAGAGTGAATGGAAGCGCGTGAAAAAATGAATTCTTCGTTCAGAAGAGATGAACTGGATCCACAGTTGTCTCTATCCACTCCTACGGGGCTAACTACGTACTCAGTGGCAACAATAATCAGAACAGCACCGGACTCTGTTATTACGGCAATATCATCTGGCGGTCAACGTCATCTCCGAAAATAATTAGTCCTCGTTCTCCGTCGCGCAATTTACACCCACATTAAGGATGGTCAGAGTAGAGCTTTGAGGTGGCTTCAGATGGGCTTCAGATTGAGCTTCAAGTTGTGGCTTCGAACACGTGAAGCACACAAATTGAAGCCACTTTGAAGCGTCGAAGCGCCCGTAATTAGTAGATTATGTTGATAATTTATATCTCGACGATATGGTACTTATACAATTCACGATAAGGACGTGAAGGATGAAGCCACCTCATAAAGGGACGGTCAGAGTAGTAGGTGTTGCTTCACCTCTCAGGCTGACCGTACTGTACAGAGGTGTTGGTTTCAGAGGAGGTGGACCAAGACTTCTAGCTGAGTTTCCGGAATCAACAACATCAATAGCAGGATAGAACAAGGACAATACCATCACCTATCTGCGCCTATAGCACCGGCAACATCCAAGTCGATGACACCGTCATTTACATTGAATTGGTCAAGCTTGTGCAAGGGGATGGATCCAAACAAAGCGACACGTACCGTATGGAGCAGCAAGAGCAAGAATTGTAAGGGAGGGCTGCGGTGGTTCTCACAAACATCGTTGTGACCACAGCAAGCGGAACTGGTTGAGGAGGATGGAGCCATCAAGGAAGAAGACGTTGGTGAGAGAAGGAGAGACATGGCCCAACTCTATGGCCTGGTGGATATTCCGAGACGGTTTTGTATGTAGATCGGTCGGGTACGGAAAACTAAAAGCACCATGAGGCGTAAACTTGAA
Source organism: Lactifluus subvellereus (assembly GCA_022496195.1). Lineage (NCBI taxonomy): Eukaryota > Fungi > Basidiomycota > Agaricomycetes > Russulales > Russulaceae > Lactifluus > Lactifluus subvellereus. The sequence goes on along the minus strand of WTXC01000121.1, from coordinate 71,397 downwards.
CACGTACCGAGAACCTCGAGAATGGCGGCGACCCTACATATCAGTTCTTAGTTGCCCATCTGACGTCTTCCATGAGTGCGGCAAGCGAGTGATTGCTCTGCCAGACCAAGATAGCGCAGGCTGTTAAGCGCATGATGCTCTCCCCTCTCCATGAACAGCACCTCATGTACGATGATAGCCTGATCTAGCCAGAATTTCTCCAGCTGCGTGTGATTTATGACTGTCTCAGCTTTGTGCTCCAAGGGGCCGCGTTGTTGGGTGAAGTAGGTACAGAGTCCGTGCTTGGGCTGGTAGTTCGTGCTTCCATCATAGCAGGAAGGCGGTGGGCATGTGGTCACGACAGGCAGCGAGCGCCCTCATCCCGGCGTTGGCCGAGGTGGGTGGCACTGCTCGGCTTCTGTCTCGAGTTGCAACTTGCGTCGGTTTTTGAGGGCGGCCAGCTCGTTATGGTACTAGATGTTGGATTTCTGTTCCACGACATTGGAGATCGTAGAACATGTGGCCCGTCGTCGCTTGGCATGAGCGGTCCGTGAAAGGAGGATAGCGTTGCAATCATCCTGGGCGAGGAGGCAGTTTGCATCGTCCTCGTCAACGTTTCGGATGCAGGGGTCATAGAGAACGTTTCCGGGGCTCTATGGAGGTGGTCGAGGTGAACGCTTAGTTCACGGGCAACTCCCCAGTCGTTGGCCTTTAAGAGAGGCTGGTCGCCAACTGACAGAGGAGTGGGCTTCTGAGGGGCCATACAACTTGGACATGCGAGCACCGCGGAGCACGCGGATGATAATGTCCCTGACGAGGTGGTCCCATGTGTGAGGGGGCAGCTCTCAGTGCTCCCCGATGCCTGCTCCAAGGGCCCCGGCGACGTTGTGGTATCACTCATTGAATCGGGAGTTGAATCCCGCTTTCTCTCCGTCGATCTCGTCGGGAAAAGGGAGAAGAAGTGCAGGGTGGAAGCTCCAGGAGGGGGGCTTTGTCGGAGTGTTTGTAGAGGGACTCCTTGGCAGACGCCAGTTGTATGTCAAACACGAGCACGCCTATGGTGTTGCACTAGAGAGGATGCAGATGTATTATCTATGGTTTAGGACGGTACACGAGGAGCAAGATTCAAAGCAGCAGGTCGCGAGAACACCAGGCAGTATCTGGTGGGATGATGGTGGCGTGAGAGAAAAGGGCGGTGTTATACAAATTCCCTTGTGGCAACTGGGAGCGAGAACGATGCTCAGTTGGTTGGTGGTGCTGGCAAGTTGCCGGCATTCTCCGAATGACGGTCAAACTAGCCAAGACAAAGACAGGGAAAGGCACATATCTCCGTGACCCGTTCGTGTAGTGTTTCGGGGTAAAAGCAAACAGCAGTAACAGGAATATCGAGCCTGACGAAACACGAAGTCAACGAATACAGAACTGTGTCGCGTATTGCGGAACAAGCACCAATGAAAGCATTGAATAGACATGACACTTGTGGTTTCGGAAGCGGAGGATGCCGGAAACGCGTCGAGTGCTAACGTCGACATACAGTAAGCAAGTCAAGCATTTACAAAAATCTGAAATAACGCAGACTAAAAATGTGCCCACGCGACCCAAGGAACCGACCTCGATCCGGGTCAACATTGGGTTCATTGTTTCTCATGCCAAGTATGGAACTGGGTGAAGAGACTCAATATTTCCGGCAAACACTGAGTGATACGGTACTAGTACACAGACAGTACGGGAATGATGACATGGGTCACCGAGAATACGAATCTTGTGAATGGCACCGGACGAGCTATGAAGGAAGCAGTAGTGTACTGCCAGCCTGAGATATTCATGTAGAACTCACTAAGATTCGAGCCGCTGAGTAAGGTTGGAAGTTTTGCCACGATGGCCAAGCAAACGTCACGGTTACCCTCCAGTGGATACAAAGACATATCGTGGCGATAGGCTTAGCCTCAGCAGAACTCGGCAGATGAGACGAACGTTTAGTAGATGAAGGCTTGTAAGGAAAACTGTACTCAGCGTGCTCAAATATGTCAAGGGGGCCGATCACTTTTGTCTTGTTCTCGGAACGTACGACATGCATCGGCCACGTCACTGCGGCCACTTATTGCCTGGATACTCTTCATTTCGACTTGTGTTCTGTCTGCGCGATCACTAGTATCGCATCCGTTCCCCATGCAGGAGTCGCCTGATGGGCCCCTGATTATCCTTAGCCTTGTGAGTATTTAAGACGGTGCATCAGAAATTCCATCTCGTTGTCCTCGAAATCCCTCTGCATGCAAAACCTAAGTCTGCCTCTTCACTCTCATCGTCGCACTCTCGGCACCACTTCCCTGCACTGTCCAGCACCGCCTCGTCTCTCCACCACCTCACTCCTGCCTCATGCTCGCTGCGTTACCGCCACGCGCCCTCGTCACCTTAGCTTATCGTCACTACATGGCTGCGCCGTCAATTGTAAGTTACTGTCCCTGCAATGACCTGACACACACTAAGTATCACGGTGTTTACCACTAATCTCACACACTCATGGCTATTCACTTCGAGAATGTACTTACGATGACAAATATCCCCTGGCAGCCTCAGAGTGAAGGTGTTTTCCTCGTCCAACTCATGCATAAATTCGCTCTAGAAAGTGATATAGGGACGGTGACATGAGTGATGATCTAGCTTCCAGACAAGGCTGACGTTGACACTTCGAGAGCTGAGCTTCGAGAGTCAATAACATCAATAGCTGGTTCGGAAAAGGTCAATACCTTCACTAGGCCCTAGGCACACCACCCAGGAGAGCGCCATCAAGGAGATCGCCAACAAGTGGAAGGCCACCACGACCGACCAAACCGCCAAGAGGGTCATCTACGGTGGGTTGGTCAACTTGAAGCCCGTGGAATGGCATGGATTTAAGTACATAGACGTACCCTGTGGCTGTGGACTCGGAGCAGCAACAGCAAGAATGACAAGAGAAAAAGCTATGATGGTTTTCACAAACATCATTGTGATCGCAGGGAGTCAGACTGGTAGAGGATGATAGAACGGTCAAGGAGTGAAGACCTTGGTAAGAAAAGGAGGGAAGTACCTCAGCTCTTATACCCCAGACAACTTCGGTCTCTATTGGCGGAGTCCAGCGACGGTCCCCTCGATATGCCTTGGTGGACATTCGGTTTTGGGGATCGGTCTGCTATGGAGAATTGAAGCTCAAACCAGACCTCGTACAGTACCCAGCTGCAGAACCCCGAGAATGGCGGCGACCCGTCTATATACGTCATTAGTTGCCCATCTGACGTCTTCTATGAGTGCGGTAAGCGAGCGATTGCTCTGCCAGACCAATGATAGCACTCTTGAACATATGATGCTGTCTCGTATGACTCGGACGTCCGAACAGACGAGGAAGTAATCGCTGTATCCGAGTCCTGTCAGCCAGTATCTCTTCGTATCGCTTCCGGTGGCCGCTTTTCGCCTGCCAGTGCGGCTGTCACAGCCTGTCAGTGTTAGGGCATGCTCTATTCGGGGGATTAATAACGATACCGCAGAGTGCAACGCTGCCTTTGGACAGGTTTTCTTTATCCTCAATTGCCAGCCACACTCAGAGAACAGATCTAGCTGTCATGCCTCACAGCGGTGATTTTGCAGCTAGCCAAGACTATCTTCCAAGTCATTTTATGATATCAAGCGACGTCGGAGAGACTTCATGAGGTTCCCCAGTAAGCGAAGAATCCTGTCTAGCGACCGATTCGATGCTAGCTTTTAACGGTTGGAAGTGAGGCCACTTTGTCATTACGACTTGACGACTTATCGAGATTCACAATTGCGGGCCCGGCCGCCGCCGAGCCCACCAACAACTTGAAACTCCGGCGGTTAAGTTACCACAAAATATATTCGCCCGCGCCCTGCGCCCTCTCACCCTCCAACAGAAAGCACTTTGTTTGTAATTGCCAAGGAGTCAAGTTGTTCAAGACCCTCACTCTTGTGTGCGACGGACATAGAGGTTGTAGATGTGCGAAGATGATTGAACGTCCACTCCGAGTCGACCAGCGGGCCGTCGCTTTTGGGGCAACAGTGGCCCCCCGACCGTATGGCCCATGTGCCCTTTATATGTGTGTGGGCTGCAGCGTTCTGGGTTCCTCTTTGGGGCGGAACGGAACTATGCCGATGCTGGGTGTCCCGTCAACGTCAAGGAGTCCTCGAGTGAGAGTGGAGAGAAATGGAAGTGCGTCAAAAAATGAATTATTTGAAGAAGAGATGAATCCAAAGCTGTCTCTATCCTACTCCTACAGGGCCAACTGCGTACAGTCGACTCGGACTCGCATGTAAGACATACCCCTCGGTCACACCTTATTTCTATCACGACTCATACCAAGTGCTCCGGACCACTGACAATCTACAATAAAAGAAGGATGTTACCTTGATATTTGGACTTAGGTCCGGTCACCGTAATCCTCATCTCCCTGTAGTCACCCTTCCGAGTATGACCAAGGGGTATGCCTTATAGTATGAGAGTCGACTGTATCCTTAGCTGCTATTATCACTTCCGGTGGCTGCTTCTGGCCTGCTGTCACAGCCTAAACAACTCGGCATCGGCGTAGAGGATAGTAAGCCGTCGGGTTAAGGGAGAACTTGAACAGAGTCGTCTAGATCTCGAGTCTCGACTGCCATCTATCCCGCGTGCGCTCACCATAACTGCTAGAGCCTGTCAACGTCACGGCTTGCGCCATTCGGGGTGTAAAAACGATACCGCAGAGCGCAGTGCTACCTCTGGACAGGTTTTCCTCGTCCTCAATCAACCAGCCAGACTCGACCCGCGCGCTGGCAGCCGAACGAGATCTGTGCGCGTATTAGTGGCTGGCATCCAAGTCTCTCGTCCCTACCTTCGACCTTCGCCTATTTTCTCCCCTCCCTCTAATTATCGCTATTGGCGATAGATGTCGATGTCGCTCAGGAATGCATAGGTCACGACCGGGTTGAAAGCGCCGCGCCTGTCAGGCCGACCCCGACGCTGCGGCCGTTCTGCACTGCGGGCCCACATCAAAACAACTGAACGTGACCGCAGCGCTCCTCTACAGATGCTATAAGCCAGTTCCAGCACAGTAATTTAATATATCACTATCGGCGTCATAGGTTTCCCAAAGCCGGCTGTCGCCGGCTGCCCAATGCCAATGTCGTCGGGCGGGTATCCCTTTAGTACTTCATCAGTGCAAGGCTACAACTTTCCATTTCACATTGGGATGCCATAGTCATGTAGGGCTTCATGGTCGAATGGTCCTCGCTGTTCCTATGCCACGTCACACAACCCGACGGCGGTGACAATGACCCTAGCTCCGTCGAAATATGCATTTCATTTTACCTATCGAAATGCATTTAACATAGAAGAGAAACGAGTAACTAGTGACTGCTACTGAAATCTCAGCCCTACCTGTACACATTCAAGATGGGCACGTGCGTATGCCAAATGAACGAAGAGTCTTCCTAAGGGACATCCGCGTATCGGCACTCCACGCTGAGAAAAGGGAGCAAAGTAATGTCTCTATTTCCGACCCGGCAGGGTATATAGTTTGTTCTTCGTATCTACTGCAACTATCTGCCCAATAGCGAGTAACGACAGTACAGTATAGGATCCGACCGATGTGTAAAGAGAGAAAACGATAAAAGAGTGTTCGAGTGCGCTGATGCAAGCAAAAGTCCTACAGTACACCTCGTGGCTCAGACGCCAGGAGGGTTGAAACCAGGCATGGCGGGCCAATTACCAAGCTGTGCGGGGTCACCGCCAATCCGAACAAACACGCCATGCGATGGTGTCGGGCCGTCCAGAATGAACAGCTGGTGCCATCCAGGAGGTGAAACGTTCGCATTCGGCGGCGCAGTGACCGTGCAGACGTTGCCCAGGCACGAGAATGCCGGGAAGATGGTGCGACCTCCCATCATGTTGCCATGAGTGCTCGACGTCGCCGCAACGAGCGAGACCCGCATGCCGTCAGTCTGACCCTGGAAGAGCTGCACGTTGATCTGGAACTGCCCGCCGTACGTCCAGTCCTTGTTCGGTATCGTCACCTCTGGCTGCTTGGGGCCATCACTCAGGTATGGTGGGATGAACACCTCGACGCGCAGCTCCTCCGGCAATCCTGGCGTTCGGGGGTCTGAGCCTGAGATGAGTACGCGGCCATCGGGGAGAAGCATCGCCTCGGAGTGGTACATCCGTGCGATGGTCGTGCTGGCGAGGACCGAAATACGCGAGTTCACAGGTTTTGAAGGATCGTAGAGGAGCGCCGACAGGTTCGGGTCACTTGCGAGACCGAAGAAACCAGCGACACCATTATGTGCACCGTTCATGATCATAAACGTGCCATCAGGGAGCGCGACCATGCAAGGCATGACACGCTTCGAGGGCTATATGCAAGGACGTGTCAGCGTCAGTCGGAAGACCCATGTAAAAGGAAGGAACAGACCATCCGTTCGATGACCCAGGTTGGGTTGGGTGACTCAGGCTGGATGGAAACACAATTGTCCAGGCCGTTCTTAGAGTCGGAGCCACCGCAAATGAGTACAGCGATTGGGTCTGTGTAGGGAGCACGTTGAGGCAGTAGGACAGAAGCGCCTGACATCCCGTAGGTGCGACCAGCGGCGGCGCTCGAGACAGAACCGGGAATGTTAGGGAGGATCTTGACAGTGGCAAACGTTACCGGGTCGAGCAGGCGTGCCTCATTGTAGTATCCTGTCCTTGTCAGTCAGCCAAGCCAATTCTACTAGAAGGGAATCAATCGACTCGAAACTGACCAACAAAGATGAGACCGCTTGGGAGGACATGCAGGAATGGGTATAGATTGTTTGGGTCCGTCCGCTGGAGCCAGTCGAGGAAGACCTGAGTGTTACCGCCAGGAATGCGAGGAAGGATCTCAAGTGTCGGATTGGCCGGGGCATTCGGGCCGATTTCACCGCCAACGACGAGCACGCTGCCATTGGCCATAACGAGTGCGGTGGGATACCAACGTCCACTCTGTGATGAACAATTTCAGGACTGATACGCGTGGTGTAGAGATCGGTGTGGTAAGCGTACCTGGAGTTTGAGGGTGTTTGGATCTTCCTCCCAGTCATTAACGCTGTTGACGCCAGGCGAACCGTCAGGTGCATAAAGCCGGACACCGAAAGTTGAGGTATCAGAATAGCCACCAACATTGAGGACACGGCGGCCTTGTCGGGAAGCACTACTGCACCGGAGCAGAAAATATCCGTCTTGACATGCATCTCGCGCCATGCACGAGAAAAATCGTGACAAGGCTCAAGTCGAGTTCGTACGCGCCAGTAGAGTTGTCGTAGTCGGGCGAGGGGCCCTTCATAAAAAAGGAGACCTTGCCGTTGATGCCGAGGGTAGCAAGCCATGTAGGTGCAAGTCCGGGAACGAGGTACTGCGTTGAATGTTAGTGAGTGTGTGTGCATATATGTAAGGGGCGCGGGACGTGTGACCTCAAAACGACCAGTGTTGGCAGGAGTATCCCAGGTGAACAAGTTGCCGTTCCAAAGATAAAGCTGAAGCCTCTGATTACCTCCGCAGAGACGAGAGGGATCGCCAGAGCATGCCATGGAGCAATCCGTCTCCGGGGCAGTTGTTCCTTTGTTGTTCGTGATATCCGCAACATCGCCGCACCCTATAAATGTGTGTCTCCGTAAGCCGAATCACGAAAGCTCCACAGTAGTATATCACATACAGCACTCATTGCCAGACTCCATACCCGCCGCGGGATAACCGAAGGCTGCGCATTGAGAAAGACAATTTTGGGCATTGTTGTTCTGGGCGAGAGTGATCTTATACGGGAAGACATGAGCGGAGTCAGGTTCACTGTCAATGGGAGTGAGTAAGTGCGGGTGGTCAGGCAGTATATACATACGCCAAGCATCGCGAATATTGCCAGTTTCCAGGAAGGTTTGTCGTTTGTACAGTAGGCGCGTCGCGGGCGATCACTGTTGGTCCATCACGTGCTTTGGTGGCAGTAAAGTTAAAGTTGTACAGGTTGAGACGGTTCGGGCCACCACAAGATTCGTAGCTGTCCCCGGAGCAAACCATGGAACAATTGCCGGCAGATGTCGGCTCGCTTCCATTCGAAATTTCATTTCCACAATCTTGCACCCAACAACGTACAGTCAGAACAACGGAGATCTCAGAAAAGGGAAACCCATCAGGGGACACTGAATCGAGCACTTACAACACTCTTCGCCATACTCAACACCGGCATATATAAAGTATTGATCCTTGCAGAAATTGACACACTTCTCAACTGTCATATCAGTCGCGTTCGTGTACTCAGCCGATGTGAGTGTGCGCGCTGCGACATCATCCCTGGAGTATACAAAGTCAGGGAAATGGGTTACTTGTAGTAATAGTGGGGATAATCAACGTGTAACACCCGAGCGAGGTCCAGCCTGGAGGAAGATCCCGCTGCTGGAGGCGGACATGTCGGAGTTGACTATGGCGGAGGCTCCTGCGATGAGCTTGCGATAGGTCGGCGCGTGCGACCTGCTATAATGTGAATAAGTCATGAGTACGAGGTTTTGGAAGGCGCAGGTAAGGGTTGCACGCGTACGGGCACGGTGACGAGTAGCACCACGAGGTGAAGGAATGTGTGTAGAAAGGGAGTGGAATGCATCTTGGGCACCATGTACGGGGGAGATGCTAAGGCTATTTTCTGGATGCACTAGGGTTCTTAAAGGTTTTCGTCAATATAATCGCATATGACAGGCATCTTACCTTGGGTCATCACTAAACCTTTTTCCGTTGGCGTAGTTCCCACCTTAGGTGCGGATCGAGACGGGGGGACATGTTGAGCTGCACATTGGTTGACCAAGGCCTGTTGAGTCGTCGTCCTCGGCGTTCGGTAGATATAGATGAGATGTCCCAAGATTTTACGGTATTTTGTTAGGTATAGAACACTCTAGATCCGCGCTCTGGGGAAGGTCGTCCGTAGGCAAGGGAGAAAGCGAAATACCTTTCCAGTCAGTATGGTGGTCAGTCCCCGCCGAAAGAGATAACTGACCGCGTGCTACGTGCGGCAGAAGCATCTCAAACAAGAGCCATTAGCGCTGCTAGCGGATCTAGCAATACTACTCGAGGCGCTATTCCATACTAGAAATAAACTATTCATATATATAGTGTAGAAGCCATTGATGCAGATCACTTACGTTTCAACAATCGTGTGTTTATTAATCACATGACTAGTTCAAAATTCAACTGTCACGGTGCAGATCAACGATCGATGTGTTTTGAACATACGTCCACCATTCTTGTTTATGGATAACTTCATGTGTCTTCTGATGAAGGGCCTATCAGAATGACGGTTGTGCCTACATAGCCCCGTACAGTATCAGTTTTAGCCGTTACTTTAACTCATCACCACTGGCATGATCAGCACCATCATTGGCTCCGGCGATAGTCGCCCAGCCCAACGTCCTCGGACGTGTGCCCGGACTATTCTCCTCTGGCAGTATCCTTGGGGGGTATTCTTTCAACTTCGTTGTTTGTAAATTACAATTTGGCACTTCCCATGGGGATGCCTTGATCATGTATGCTTCCTGGTTGAATGGGTGGTTGTCTCTGTTCCTGTGCTATGCCGCAAAACCTGATGGCGTAGACAATGACCCAAACTCTGTCCGAAGTGTGCATCTCATTCTCTGTTTCCCTCTCGATCCTAATGGCCGGATACACTCTCGATACATGCAAGCCTGGAAGAAACGAATGACTAGTGACCATAACTGTAACCTCGGCCTTACCTGCGTGCATCCAAGATGCGCCTGCGCTCATGCTGGCTGAACGGGGAGCCTTCCCAAGGGACACCCGCGTAACGACACTAGTACTACGCCTAAAAAGTGAGAGAAATAAATAAATAATTCTTTTTTCGACTCGGTAGGGTACAATATACAGTTTCTTCTTCGTATCTACTGCAGCTATCTATACAACAGAGCGAGCAACGACAGTACAGTATAGGAGGGAACTCCGAGGCACCGGGTTGGCATATCAAGGAAAATAAGGAAACAAGAACGACACGGGGGATTGTGGTCAGGCATTGATGTGTTCGAATACGCCGATGTCCTTCGTTGTGTGGCTCAGACGCCAGGAGGGTGGAAACCAGGCAGAGTGGGCCACTTGCCAAGCTGTGCGGGGTCACCACCGATCCGAACAAACACGCCGTGCGACGGCGTCGGGCCGTCCAGAACGAACAGCTGGTGCCATCCAGGAGGCGAGACATTCGCGTTCGGCGGCGCAGTGACCGTGCAGACGTTGCCCTGGCACGAGAACGCCGGGAAGATCGTGCGACCTCCCATCGTGTTGCCATGAGTGCTCGACGTCGCCGCAACGAGCGAGACCCGCATGCCGGACGTCTGACCCTGGAAAAGCTGCACGTTAATCTGGAACTGCCCGCCGTAAGACCAGTCCTTGTTCGGTATCGTCACCACCGGCTGCGTGAAGCCTTGGTTCAGGTACGGTGGGATGAACACCTCGACGCGCAGCTCCTCCGGGAATGCTCGCGTTCGGGGGTCTGAGCCCGAGACGAGCACGCGGCCATCTGGGAGAAGCATCGCCTCGGAGTGGTACATCCGTGCGATAGTCGTGCGGGCGAGGACCGAAATACGCGAGTTCACAGGTTTCGAAGGATCGTAGAGGAGCGCCGACAGGTTCGGGTCACTTGCGAGGCCGCCGAAGCCAGCGAGACCTTGCTGTGCACCGTTCATGATCATAAATGTGCCATCAGGGAGCGCAACCATGCAAGGCATGACACGCTTCGAAGGCTATATGCAAGGATATGCCAGTGTTAGTCGGGAAACTGATGTAAAAGGAAGGAACGGACCATCCGTTCGATGACCCATGTTGGGTTGGCTGACTCAGGCTGGATGGACACACAGTTGTCTAGGGCGATGCCGAAGTTGGAGCCACCGCAAACAAGTATAGTGATTGGGTCCGTATAGGGAGCATGTTGAGGCAGGAGGATAGAAGCGCCTTCCATCGGGTATGAGCGACCAGCAGCGGAGCTCGTGACAGAACCGGGTATATTAGGGAGGACTTTGACAGTGGCAAACGTTACCGGGTCGAGCAGGCGTGCCTCATTGTAGTACCCTGTCCATATCAGTCAGCAAAGCCAATCTAGATGGAAATCAATCCGCTCCAAAACTGACCAACAAAGATGAGACCGCTTGGGAGGACATGCAGGAATGGGTATAGATTGTTTGGGTCCGTCCGCTGGAGCCAGTCTAGGAAGACCCGGGTGTTGCCGCCAGGAATGCGAGGAAGGATCTCAAGTGTCGGATTGGCCGGGGCATTCGGGCCGATTTCACCGCCAACAACAAGGACGCTGCCATTAGCCATAACGAGTGCGGTAGGATACCAACGTCCACCCTAGGTAATGAACAATTTGAGGACTAATACGCGTGGTGTAGAGATCTGTGTGGTAAGCGTACCTGGAGTTTGAGGGTGTTTGGATCTTCCTCCCAATCATTAACGCCGTTGACGCCAGGCGAACCGTCAGGTGCATAAAGCCGGACACCGAAGGTTGAGGCATCAGTATAGCCACCAACAGTGAGGATACGTGCGGCTTTATCGGGAAGCACGATTGCACCGGAGCAGAAAATATTCGTCTTGATATGCATCTGGCGCCATGCACGAGAGAAATCGGTGACAAGGCTCAAGTCGAGTTCGTACGCGCCAGTAGAGTTGTCGTAGTCGGGCGAGGGGCCATTCATGAGAAAGGAGACCTTGCCGTTGACGCCGAGGGTAGCAAGCCATGTAGGGGCAAGTCCGGGAACGAGGTACTGCGTTGAATGTTAGTGAGTGTGTGTGCATATATGTAAGGGGCGCGGGACGTGTGTACCTCAAAACGACCAGTGTTAGCAGGAGTATTCCAGGTGAGCAAGTTGCCGTTCCAAAGGTAAAGTTGAAGCCTCTGGAACCCTCCGCAGAAATGAGAGGGATCACCAGAGCATGCCATGGAGCAATCTGTCTCCGGGGCAGTTGTTCCTTTGTTGTTTGAGATATCCGCAACATCACCGCACCCTATAAATGTGTGTTTCCGTAAGCCGAGTTACGGACGCTCCACAGTAGTATATCACATACAGCACTCATTGCTAAACTCCATACCCGCCGCAGGATAACCGAAGGCTGCGCATTGAGAAAGACAATTTTGGGCATTGTTATTCTGGGCGAGAGTGATCTTATACGGGAAGACATGAGCGGGGCCAGGTTCACTGCCAGTGGGGGTGAGTAAGTGCGGGTGCCAGTGGTCAGGTAGTATATACAGACACCAAGCATCGCGAATATTGCCAGTTTCCAGGAAGGTTTGTCTTTTGTACAGTAAGTACGGTGAGGGCGGTCACGGTGACAGGTAGCACCACGAGGCGAAAGAATGCGTGTAGAAAGAGAGTAGAACGCATCTTGGGCACCATGTATGGGGGAGATGCTAATGCTATTGTCTGGATACACTAGGGTTCTTAAAGGTCTTCTCTGCCTATACAATCAGGGCACATAACGCGGCCAGTCGTCTTACCTTGGATCATCACTGAACCTTTTTCCGCTGGCGTAGTTCTACCCCACCGAGGTGCGGACCAAAACGTAAGGCCAAGTTGCCTCAGTTGAGCTACACGTTGGGCAAGGCCCGTTGAGTCGTCGTCCGAGGCGTTCGGTGAATATAGATGAGACGTCCCAAGATTTTACGAGATTTTGATACAGGACACTCTAGATCCGTACGGGTCGGTGCGCTCTGGGGAAAGCAAGGGAGAAAGCGAAATTTCTTTCCAGTCAGTATGGAGGCCAGTCCCGGGCCCGGAATAGATAACTGACCGCGTGCCACGAGCGGCAGAAGCATGTCGAACAAGAGTCATTACAGTAGCGCTGCTAGCGTGTCTAGCAATACCGTGACTATTGTAGCGCTAGTATTGCTAGAGACGTTAGCTAGTCCATCATGATCATGATCTACACATGCCAGAATACATCTAGCCAAATGTAGTTCACAGTTTCACACAGATCACTTACGTTATATTGATCACATGACTAGTAGATCAAATCAACATTCAGGCAAATCAACAATCAGGCAAATTATTCTCAAAACGGATAAAAACACTTGTGGTTAAGTACTTCTATTCCCATGTTTCATAATGTGTCGTGTGTGTGTGGAGCTGATGAAGGGCCTATGACATAACCCTCGTCAGTCCCTGATGCTCCATTGCTCCCTTAACTCATCACTATCAGCACTATATTGGCTCCGGCGACAGTCGCCCTGCCCAACGTCCTCGGACGTGTGCCCGGACTATTCTCCTCTGGCAGTATCCTTGGGAGGTATTCCGTTACTTCATTTGTTGTAAATGTTGGAGGAGAGGCAACCTGGGTTCTGGTACTAGTGGAATGCGTGCGAGCGGACGCAGCGGAGCGGACTACCGGGAAGGGGGAACAGAGCGGAGCGCGATAAGAGCGCCCCGCCGGATGCAGACATGTACAGGCACTCGGACGCACTCGGAATCACGCGGAGCTACTCCGAAGGAGTTCCGGGTCTATTGATAGAATAAATACATACACATGGCCCTGTAAGGCACGCTAGTAGATAGCAGAACCCACGTCTGTTCGGCCCGGCTATAGTACTCCCGAGTGATTCTCTTAACATTAACAGATTATGGGCCCTATGCTCCAAGTCGACTTCTTCACTTCGCATCTCAGCAAAACCGCTCGGAACTTTGCCCGAATGCATTATCGCCCAGCACACACCATGATCCTACTCTCCAGCCTCCGCGGCTCTTGTCAGTGCTCTCACAACCTATCCTACTCATCCCCATCTTCGTCGTCTACTACGCGTCCTGATACTACTGTGATTGCTATGTCTGGTTCTGCTCCCCCTGGCCCTGCTGTCTCAGCCTGCTCCGGGCATCTTGGACAACACTGCTGCCGCTGCCAACTCCTCTATCGAACGAGTCCGACCGAGTGAGCACGCGTCTATGACGAAGAATGTTGATCCCCGGCCCTCAACCAGGGAAACTGGCCTGGCCTATTTGATGCGGGCATATGATCCTCACGCTTAGTCTGTGCAGCGTCCAGGAATACGCCGAAGGCATGATCGCCAAGCCCGACGCGGCCATTGACCCGGAGGGCGCAGCTAACTGGACCCTCAATGACAAATACGTCAAAATGCTTCTAGTCAGCAATCTGGCGACATCGCAGATGGTACAATGTCAACCAATCTCGCACCGGCGCTCACGACGCGTGGGCGAACCTCGGGGCCATACATGCCCCTAAAGGCCATTTACTAGTAACGATCCATGACTTACGTCTCCGAAATCTCTACCACACTCAAGCCGAAGACGGTGACAACATCGTCGAGCACTTGAACAAGCTCAAGCGCAACTGGGAGCACATCAATCTCATGGGCGACCCAAAGTTCACGATCTCTAATGACCTCTTTGAAGCCATCATTGCTTGGTCTCTCCCTTATTCGTGGGACACCTTCACTGACTGCTATCTCGAGCGTCCCCTCGAGAACGACTCAGACCCCAGGGGACTCCCCAGCAGTTTATCGGCGTCATCATGTCGATTCATCGAGGAAGCCGAATGCCGCGATAGCAGGAAGCGGCAGGACAATCGCCCTCGCCAGGGTAACCCACCCAAGCGATCGCAGAATAGTCGTACGATGCCCCCACAGAGGCGCCCTCAGCGCGAGTTCCTGCACTGTAAGCAGTGTGGCCGCCAAAATCACAACACCGGAGATTCCCGATACCTCGGCAAGAACAAATGTAGCGCCATGTGGCAAAGTTCGGCCACGACGCGACACAGTCCTGGGGAAGCAACGGAAAACCCAACAGCAATGCCAATAAGAGGAAGGGGTATGACAACCCCAAGTACAACCCGGGCGCGCAAAAGAGGCAGCGCACCGAGAAGGTAAACGAGGCCGAGGAGGAGACCGTCATGAATGTTTTCTGAGCCTCTATTCCTACGTTCACAGTAAACTACATTCTGGCACTTCGCATGGGGATACCATGGTCATATATATATATATATATTAGAATCCATTACTGTGCGCCTTGGGGTACAGAACCCTATGTAGCACTATACAAGCTCGTGGATCTACTATGCTCTGCTCCGGTTCAATGATTTCTACTGCCTAAACATTCTCCCATGCCCTTTTATGAGCAGGGGAAGTTGGGGAGGGACATGGTTGTGACGGGCGGGTCTTGGTGAGGGTGTGCGTTGGCCTGCTCTCTACGTCCGTTAGCTTCTTCCTCGTGTCGTCCGTTCTGATAGGCTTGGTGTTACGGGGCGCCGGTCTTGCGCATCCGCGGTCTACATTACAGGGAGGGTGTTCCGTGGTCATATATGCTTCCTGGTCGAACGGGTTATCGTCTCTGTTCTTATGCCACGTCGCAAAACCCGATGGCGAAGACAATGAGTCTATCTCTGTCCAAAATGTGCATCTCATTCTTTGTTTCCCTCTCGATCCCAATGGCAGATACACTCTCGATACATGTAAGTCTGGAAGGAACGAATGACTAGCGACTATAACTGTAACCTCAGCCTTACCTGCGCGCATCCAAGATGCGCCTGCGCTCATGCTGTCTGAACAAGGAGCCTTTCCAAGGGACACCCGCGTAACGATAATACGCCAAAAAAAGTAGGAGAAATAAATAAATCGACTCGGCAGGGTATACAGTTTGTTCTTCGTATCTACTGCAACTATCTATCCAACAGAGCGAGTAACGACAGTACAGTATACGACGGAACGATCCGGCCGATGTGTAAGGAAAGAAAGGGACAAGAAAGTGTTCAATTAATAGTAAAGTCCAGTATAGTCCGAAGCACCGGGCGTACCAACGACAACAGGAAACAAGAACGAGACGGGGTATTGTGGTTAGGCATTGATGTGTTCGGATACGCTGGTGCAATCAAAAGTCCTTCATTTTGTGGCTCAGACGCCAGGAGGGTGGAAACCAGGCAGAGCGGGCCAATTGCCAAGCTGTGCGGGGTCACCACCGATCCGAACAAACACGCCGTGCGACGGCGTCGGGCCGTCCAGAATGAATAGCTGGTGCCATCCAGGAGGTGAGACATTCGCGTTCGGCGGCGCAGTGACCGTGCAGACGTTGCCCTGGCACGAGAATGCCGGGAAGATAGTGCGACCTCCCATCATGTTGCCATGAGTGCTCGACGTCGCCGCAACGAGCGAGACCCGCATGCCAGACGTCTGACCCTGGAAAAGCTGCACGTTGATCTGAAACTGCCTGCCATAAGCCCAGTCCTTGTTCGGTATCGTCACCTCTGGCTGCTTGTGGCCATCGTTCAGGTATGGTGGGATGAACACCTCGACACGCAGCTCCTCCGGTAGTCCTGGCGTTCGGGGATCTGAGCCTGAGATGAGTACGCGGCCATCGGGGAGAAGCATCGCCTCGGAGTGGTACATCCGTGCGATGGTCGTGCTGGCGAGGACCGAAATACGCGAGTTCACAGGTTTCGAAGGATCGTATAGGAGCGCCGACAGGTTTGGGTCACTTGCGAGACCGAAGAAACCAGCGACACCATTATGTGCACCGTTCATGATCATAAACGTGCCATCAGGGAGCGCGACCATGCAAGGCATGACACGCTTCGAGGGCTATATGCAAGGATGTGTCAGTGTCAGTCGGGAAACTCATGTAAAAGGAACGGACCATCCGTTCGATGACCCATGTTGGGTTGGGTGACTCAGGCTGGATGGAAACACAATTGTCCAGGCCGTTTTTAGAGTCGGAGCCACCGCAAATGAGTACAGCGATTGGGTCTGTGTAGGGAGCACGTTGAGGCAGTAGGACAGAAGCGCCTGACATCCCGTATGTGCGACCAGCAGCAGAGCTCATGACAGAACCGGGAATGTTAGGGAGGATCTTGACAGTGGCAAACGTTACCGGGTCGAGCAGACGTGCCTCATTGTAGTATCCTGTCCTTATCAGTCAGCAAAGCCAATTCCAGGAAGGAAATCAATCGACTCGAAACTGACCAACAAAGATGAGACCGCTTGGGAGGACATGCAGGAATGGGTATAGATTGTTTGGGTCCGTCCGCTTGAGCCAGTCTAGGAAGACCTGCGTGTTGCCGCCAGGAATGCGAGGAAGGATCTCAAGTGTCGGATTGGCCGGGGCATTCGGGCCGATTTCACCGCCAACGACAAGGACGCTGCCGTTAGCCATAACGAGTGCGGTGGGATACCAACGTCCACCCTATGTAATGAACAATTTGAGGACTAACACACGTGGTGTAGAGATCTGTGTGGTAAACGTACCTGGAGTTTGAGGGTGTTTGGATCTTCCTCCCAATCATTAACGCCGTTGACGCCAGGCGAACCGTCAGGTGCATAAAGCCGGACACCGAAAGTTGAGGTATCAGAATAGCCACCGACAGTGAGGACACGTGCGGCCTTGTCGGGAAGCACGACTGCACCGGAGCAGAAAATATCCGTCTTGACATGCATCTCGCGCCACGCACGAGAAAAATCGTTGACAAGGCTCAAGTCGAGTTCGTACGCGCCAGTAGAGTTGTCGTAGTCGGGCGAGGGGCCCTTCATAAAAAAGGAGACCTTGCCGTTGATGCCGAGGGTAGCAAGCCATGTAGGTGCAAGTCCGGGAACGAGGTACTACATTGAATGCCAGTGGGTGTGCATGTATATAAGGGGCGCGGGACGTGTGTACCTCAAAACGACCAATGTTGGCAGGAGTATTCCAGGTGAGCAAGTTGCCGTTCCAAAGGTAAAGCTGAAGCCTCCATGTACCTCCGCAAAAATGAGAGGGATCGCCTGAACATTCCATGGAGCAGTCTGTCTCCGGGGCAGTTGTTCCTTTGTTGTTTGAGATATCCGCAACATCGCCGCACCCTATAAATGTGTGTTTCCGTAAGCCGAGTCACGAACGCTCCACAGCAGTAAATCACATACAGCACTCATTGCCAACCTCCATACCCGCCGCAGGATAGCCGAAGGCTGCGCATTGAGAAAGACAATTTTGGGCATTGTTTTCTGGGCAGAGTGATCTGATACGGGAAGACATGAGCGGGGTCAGGTTCACTGCCATTGGAGTGAGTAAGTGTGGGTGCCAGTGGTCAGGCAGTATATACAGACACCAAGCATCGCGATATTGCCAGTTTCCAGGAAGGTTTGTCTTTGTACAGTAAGTACGGCGCGGGCGGTCACGGTGACGGTAGCACCACGAGGCGAAAGAATGCGTGTAGAAAGAGAGTAGAACGCATCTTGGGCACCATGTATGGGGGAGATGCTAATGCTATTGTCCGGGTACACTACGGTTCTTAAAGGTTCACCGCCTATATAATCAGGGTGTATAACAGTCGTCTTACCCTGGATCATCACTGAACCTTTTTCCGCTGGCGTAGTTCTACCCTACCGAGGTGAGGACAGAAACGTAAGGACAAGTTGAGCTCCACGTTGGTCAAGGCCGGTTGAGTCGTCGTCCGAGGCGTTCGATGAATATAAATGAGACGTCGCAAGATTTTACGGGATTTTGATACAGGACACTCTAGATCCGAGTGCGTCGCCGGGCTCTGGGGAAAGACACGCGTAGGCAAGGGAGAAAGCGAAATTTCTTTCCAGTCAGTATGGAGGTCAGTCCCCACCGGCAGAAGAGATAACTGACCGCGTGCTACGAACGGCAGAAGCATGTCGAACAAGAGTCATTACAGTAGCGCTGCTAGCGTGTCTAGCAATACTACTGTAGCGCTAGTATTGCTGGAGACGCTAGCTAGTCCATCATGATCATGATCTAGAATGTAGTTCAGTTTCACACAGATCACTTACGTTATATAAATCACATGACTACCGTAGTTCAAATATCAACTCAACAATCAGGCAAATTATTCTCAAAACCGTTTACGGATAAAAACACTTGCGGTTACAGTAAGTACTTCTATTCCCATGTTTCATAATGTGTCGTGTGTGTGTGGAGCTGATGAAGGACCTATTGCATAACTCTCGTCAGTTCCTGATGCTCCCTTAACTCATCACTAGTATCAGCACTATATTGGCTCCAGTGACAGTGGCCCTGCCCAACTTCCTCGGACGTGTGCCCGGACTATTCTCCTCTGGCAGTATCCTTGGGGGGTATTCCCTTTCTTTATTTGTTGTAAATGTTGGAGGAATCTGAATTCTGGCACTAGCGGAATGCGTGCGAGCGGAGTGGACTGCCGGGAAGGGGGAATAGAGCGGAGCGCTATAAGAGCGCCCCGCCGGATGCAGACAGGCACTCGGATGCACTCTGAATCACGCAGAGCTACTCCGAAGGAGCTCCGGGTCTATTGATAGAGTAAATACACACATTTGTTCGGCCTGGCTACTCCCGAGTGATTCTCTTTACATTAACAGATTATGGACCCTGTGCTCTAGTACCTCCAAGTCGACTTCACTTCGCGTCTCAGTAAAACCGCTCGGAATCTTGCCCGCGTGCATCATCGCCCAGCACGCATCCTACTCGCCAGCCCCTGCGACTCTTGTCACGGTCCACGCTCTCACAACTCCTTTCCTACTCATCCCCATCTTCGTCGTATACGCATCCCGATACTGTGATTACTATGTCTGGTTCTGCTCCCCTCGGCCCTGCTGTCTCTCAGCCTGCTCCGGGCACCTTGAGCAACACCACCACGGCAGCCTCTGTTCCTGCTCCAGTTACCACTATTGCTGCTGCTGTCAACCCTGCTGTCGCCAACCCCACCGCTGCTCCCTCTATCGAACGAGTCCGACCGAGTGAGCACGCGGCTATGACGAAGGATGTTGATCCCCTCAACCAGGGGAACTGGCTTGTTTGGTGCGAGATTATGATCCTCAAGCTCAGTCTGCGCTGCGTCCAGGAATATGCTGAGGGCACGCCCAACGCGGCCATTGACCCGGAGGGCGCAGCTAACTGGACCTTCAATGCCTCATAGTAGCTAAAATGCTTATAGTCAGCAATCTGGCAAGATCCCAGATGGTGCATGTCCGCCAATCTCGCACCGGCGCCCACGACGCGTGGGCAAACCTCAAGGTCATACATGCCTCCAAAGGCCATTTACTAGTAATAATCATGACTTACGTCTGAAATCTCTACCACACTCAAGCCGAAGACTGTGACAACATCGCTGAGCACTTGAACAAGCCCAAGCGCAAGGGGTCCATGAGATTGATGCGCTCCCAGTTGAGCCCCAACTGGGAGCGCATTAATCTCATGGGCGACCCAAAGTTCACGATCTCTGAGGACCTCTTTAAGGCCATCATTGCTTGGTCTCTCCCTCATCCATGGGACACCTTCACTGACTTCTATCTCGAGCGTCCCATCGAGAACGACTCAGACCCCAGGGGACTCATCAGCCCCCAGCAGTTTATCGGCGTCATCATCGAGGAAGCCGAATGCCGCGATAGCAGGAAGCGGCAGGACAATCGCCCTCGCCAGGGTAACCCACCCAAGCGATCGCGGAATACTCGTACGACGGCCCCGCAGAGGCGCCCTCAGCGCGTGTTCCTGCACTGTAAGCAGTGTGGCCAGCCGCCAAAACCACAACACCGGAGATTGCCGATACCTCGGCAAGAACAAATGTAGCGCCTGTGGCAAGTTCGGCCACGACGCGACACAGTGCTGGGGAAGCAACTTAATGGCAAACCCAGCAGCAATGCCAATAGAAGGAAGGGGTATGACAACCCCAAGAACAATCCGGGCGCGCAAAAGAGGCAGGACACCGAGAAGGTCAACGAGGCTGCGGACTCGGAGGAGACCGTCATGAACATTTTCTGAGCTTCTATTTCTAAGTTCACAGTAAACTACAATTTGGCACTTCGCATGGGGATGCCTTGATCATGTATGCTTCCTGGTCGAATAAGTGGTTGTCTCTGTTCTTATGCCCTGTCGCAAAACCAGATGGCGTAGACAATGACCCAAACTCTGTCCGAAGTGTGCATCTCATTCTCTGTTTCCCTCTCGATCCCAATGGCAGATACACCCTCGATACATGTAAGCCTGGAAGAAACGAATGACTAGCGACCATAACTGTAACCTCAGCCTTATCTGCGCGCATCCAAGATGCGCCTGTGCTCATGCTGTCTGAACGAGGAGCTCTCCCAAGGGACACCCGCGAAACGATGTTCCGCCAAAAAAGTGAGAGAAATAAATAATATTTATTTTTTCGACTCGGCAGCGTATACAGTTTGTTCTTCATATCTACTGCAACTATCAATCCAACAGAGTGAGCAACGGCAGTACAATATAGGCAAAGTCCTTCATTTTGTGGTTCAGACACCAGGAGGGTGGAAACCAGGCAGAGCGGGCCAATTGCCAAGCTGTGCGGGGTCACCACCGATCCGAATAAACACGCCGTGCGACGGCGTCGGGCCGTCTAGAATGAATAGCTGGTGCCATCCAGGAGGTGACACTTTCGCGTTCGGCGGCGCAGTGACCGTGCAGACGTTGCCCTGGCACGAGAACGCCGGGAAGATAGTGCGACCTCCCATCGTGTTGCCATGCGTGCTCGACGTCGCCGCAACGAGCGAGACCCGCATGCCAGACGTTTGGCCCTGGAACAGTTGCACGTTGATCTGAAACTGCCCACCGTAAGACCAATCCTCGTTCGGTATCATCACCACCGGCTGCGTGAAGCCTTGATTCAGGTACGGTGGGATGTACACTTCGATCCGCAGCTCCTCCGGTAGTCCTGGAGTTTGGGGGTCTGAGCCTGAGATAAGCACCCGGCCGTCTGGGAGAAGCGTCGCCTCGGAGTGATACATCCGTGCGATGTTCGTGCTTCCGAGGATTGAGATACGCGAATTGACTGGTTTCGAAGGATCGTAGAGGAGCGCCGACAGGTTCGGGTCACTTGCGAGGCCGAAGCCAGCGACACCTTGATGTGCGCCGTTCACGATCATAAATGTGCCATCAGGGAGCGCGACCATGCAAGGCATGACACGCTTCGAGGGCTATATGCGGGGATATGTCAGTGTCAGTTGGGAATGTCATGTAAAAGGAAGGAACGAACCATCCGTTCGATGACCCATGTTGGGTTAGCTGACTCAGGCTGGATGGACACACAATTGTCTAGGGCGATGCCGAAGTTAGAGCCACCGCAAACAAGTATAGTGATTGGGTCCGTGTAGGGAGCACGTTGAGGCAGAAGGACAGAAACGCCTTCCATTGGGTATGTGCGACCAGCGAGGAAGCTCGTGACAGAGCCAGGAATGTTAGGGAGGACTTTGACAGTGGCAAACGTTACCGGGTCAAGGAGTCGTGCTTTATTGTAGTATCCTGTCCTTGTCAGTCAGCAAAAGCAGTTCTAGAAGGGAATCACTCCGTTTCAAACCCACCAACAAAGATGAGACCGCTTGGGAGGACATGCAGGAATGGGTATAGATTATTTGGGTCCGTCCGGCTGAGCCAGTCGAGGAAGATCTGCGTGCTGCCGCCAGGAATGCGAGGGAGGACCTCAAGTGTCGGATTGGCCGGGGCACCCGCCCCTTTTTCACCGCCAACTACGAGGACGCTGCCATTGGCCATAACGAGTGCGGTGGGATACCAACGTCCACTCTGTGATGAAAATTTTGAGGACTGATATGGGCGGTGTAAAGATCGGCGTGGTAAGCGTACCTGGAGTTGGAGGGTGTTTGGATCTTCCTCCCAGTCATTAGTGCCGTTGACACCAGGCGAACCGTCAGGTGCATAAAGCCGGACACCGAAGGTTGAGTTGAGCGACCAGCCGCCGACGTTGAGGATACGTGCGGCCTTGTCAGGAAGAACGACTGCGCCGGAGCAGAATACGTCCGTCTTGACATGCATCTCGCGCCAAGCATGAGAGAAATCATCAACAAGGCTCAGGTCAAGTTCGTAAGCGCCAGTAGAGTTTCTAAACTCGGATGTGCCGCCTTTCTCGAGGAAGGAGACCTTGCCGTTGATACCGACGGTAGCAAGCAAAGGAGGTATAAGTCCGGGAACGAGGTACTACGTTAATGCTAGTGAGTGTGCATGTATGTGAGGGGCGTGGGACGTATTTACCTCATAACGACCAATGTTGGTAGGAGTATTCCAGGTGAACAAGTTGCCGTTCCAAAGGTAAAGCTGAAGCCTCCGGGTACCTCCACAAAGATGCAAGGGATCGCCCGAACATGCCATAGAGCACTCGGTCTCCGGGGCAGTTTTTCCTCCGTTGTTTGTGATATCCGCAACATCGCCGCACCCTATAAGTGCGTGTTTCCGTGAGCCAGGTCGTAGTAAACGTTTCGCAGTAGATCACATACAGCACTCATCTCCAAACTCCATACCCGCTGCAGGGTAACCGAAGGCCGAGCATTGAGAGAGACAATTTTGAGCAGTGTTGTTGTTGGCGAGAATGATCTGATACGGGAAGACACGAACGGCGCCGGGTTCACTGCGAATGGGAACGAGCAGGTCTGGTTAGTCAAGTAGTAGTAAGAGGTACTAATGGGTGGATATACATACGCTAAGCATCGCGAATATTTCCAGTTTCCAGGAAGGTTTGTCGTTTGTACAGTAAGTACGGCGCGGGCGGCGGTCACGGTGACGAGTAGCACCACGAGGTGAAAGAATGCGTGTAGAAGAACAGAACGCATCTTGGGCACCATGTATGGGGGCTATTGTCTGGATACACTAAGGTTCTTAAAGGTCTACTCCGCCTATATAAACAGGGCGTATAACAGTCGTCTTACCTTGTTGAGCTACACATTGGCCAAGGCCCGTTGAGTCGTCGTCCGAGGCGTTCGGTGAATATAGATGAGACGTCCCAAGACTTTACGGGAATTTGTTAGGTACAGGACACTCTAGATCCGCGCGCGTCGCCGCGCTCCGGGGAAGGACATCCTTAGGCAAGGGAGAAAGGGAAATTTCTTTCCAGTCAGTATGGAGGTCAGTTCCCGGAAGAGATAACTGACCGCGTGCTACGTACGACAGATGCATGTCGAACAAGAGTCATTAGCGCTGCTAGCGTGTCAGTAATAGTACTACTGTGGCGCTAGTATCACCAGAAGCGCTAGCTAATCCATACTATTCATGCCAGAATACAGTATGATCTGGCCAAATGTAGTTTCACAAGATCACTTACGCTATATTGATCATATGACTAGTTCGAATCAACTGTAGATCAGCAATCAACTGTAGTACTGTACTGTATCAACGATCAATGTTATATTCTCAAAACCGTTTACAGATAAATCACTTGTGATTCTATTCCCATGTTTCATAATGTGTCGTGATGTGATGACAATATGGGTGAGGGAGCTGCAGGAGTGACGGCTTTGCTTACATACTAACCCCTCGTCCGTTCCTGATGGCCGCTCTCTTAACTCGTTATCTTGGCACCATTGGCTCCGGCGATAGTCGCCCTGCACAACGTCCTCGGACGTGTGCCCGGACTATTCTCCTTTGGCAGTATCCTTGGGGGGTATTCCCTTACTTCATTTGTTGTAAATATTGGAAGAGAGGCAATCTGGATTCTGGCACTAGTAGCGGAATGTGTGTGAGCGGAGCGGACTACCGGGAAGGGGGAGCAGAGCGGAGCGCGATAAGAGCGCCCCGCGGGATGTACACAGGCACTCGGATGCACTCGGAATCACGCGGAGCTACTCCGAAGGAGCTCCGGGCCTATTGATAGAGTAAATACATACACATGGCGGCTCTGGAAGGCACGCTATGTTCGGCCCGAGTGATTCTCTCTACATTAACAGATTATGGGCCTGTGCTCTACTGTACCTCTAAGTCGACTTCTTCACTTCGCATCTCAGTAAAACCGCTCGGAACCTTGCCCGCATGCATTATCGCCCAGCACACATCCTACTCGCCAGCCTCCGCGACTCTTGTCAGCGCTCTCACAACTCCTCTCCTACTCATCCCCATCTTCGTCGTCTACGCATCCCGATACTGTGATTGCTATGTCTTGTTCTACCCCCCCTGGCCCTGCTGTCTCCCAGCTTGCTCTGGGCACCTTGGTCCTTGGGCAACACCACCGTGGCAGCCTCTGTTCCTGCTCTAGCCCCTGCCGTCACCAACACCGCCGCTGCTCCCTCGATCGAACGAGTTCGACCAAGTGAGCACACGTCTCTGACGAAGCATGTTGATCCCCTCAAGTTGAATCAGAGGAACTGGCTTCAAGTTGTTTGGCGCGAGACTATGACCCTCACGCTCAGTCTGTGCAGCGTCCAGGAATATGCCGAGGGCATGATCGCCAAGCCTGACGCGGCCATTGACCCGGAAGGCGCAGCTAACTGGACCTTCGATGACAAGTACGCTAAAATGCTTATGGTCAGCAATGTGGCGACATCGGGGATGTGCATGTCAGCCAATCTCGCACCGCCCACCATGCGTGGGCGAACCTCGAGGCCATACAGGTCCACAAAGGTCACTTACTAGTAAAGATCATGACTTACGTCTGAAATCTCTACCACACCTGAGCCGAAGATGGTGACAACATCGCTGAGCACTTGAACAAGCCCATGAGATTGATGCGCTCCTAGTTACGCTTCCTGGGAGCGCATCCATCTCATGGGCGACCCAAGGTTTACGATGTCTGACGACCTCTTTAAGACCACCATTGCTAGGTCTCTCCCTCGTTCATGGGACACCTTCACTGGCTCCTATCTCGGGCGTCCCCTCGAGAACGACTCGGACCCCAGGGGACTCATCATCCCCCAGCATTTTATCGGCCTCATTACCGAGGAAGCCGAACGCCGCGATAGGATGAAGCGGCACTGGCAGGACAACCGCCCTCGCCAGGGTAACGCACCCAAGCGATTGGAGAACAATCGTACGACGCCCCCGCAGAGGCGCGTTCAGCGCGAGGACGTGCACTGTAGGTAGTGTGGCCGCCAAAATCACAAAACCGGAGATTGCCGATACCTCGGCAAGAACAAATGTAGCGCCTGTGACAAGCTCGGCCACGACGTGACACAGTGCCGGGGAAGCAGCTTGAACGGCAAACCCAGCAGCAATGCCAACAAGAGGAAGGGGTAAGACAACCCAAGAACAATCCGGGCGCGCAAAAGAGGCAGGACACCGAGAAGGTAAACGAGGCTGCGGACTCGGAGCCCCAGAGTCGGAGGAGACCGTCATGAACATTTTCTGAGCCTCTATTCCTACGTTCGCAGTAAACTACAATTCGGCATCTCGCATGGGGATGCCTTGATCATGTATGCTTCCTGGTCGAATAAGTGATTGTCTCTGTTCTTATGCCCTGTCGCAAAACCCGATGGTGTAGACAATGACCCTATCTCTGTCCGAAGTGTGCATCTTGTTCTCTGTTTCCCTCTTGATCCCAATGGCTAGATCCACCCTCGATACATGTAAGCCTGGAAGAAAAGAATGACTGGTGACTATAACTGTAACCTCAGCCTTACTTGCGTGCATCCAAGATGCGCCTGCGCTCATGCTGGCTGAACGAGGAGCCTTCCCAAGGGACACCCGCGTAACGATACTACGTCTAAAAAGTGAGAGAAATAAATAATATTTATTTTTTCGACTCGGCAGGGTATTCTTCGTCTCTACTGCAAATATCCATCCAACAGAGCGAGTAACGACAGTAAAGTATAGGGCGGAACGATCCGGCCGATGTGTAAGGAAAGAAAGGGACAAGAAAGTGTTCAATTAATAGTAAAGTCCAGTATAGTCCGGAGCACCGGGCGTGGCGCACCAACGAAAAACAGGAAGCAAGAACGAGACAGGATATTGTGGTTAGGCATTGATGTGTTCGAATACGCTGGTGCAATCAAAAGTCCTTCGTTTTCTGGCTCAGACGCCAGGAGGGTGGAAACCAGGCAGAGCAGGCCAATTGCCAAGCTGTGCGGGGTCACCACCGATCCGAATAAACACGCCGTGCGATGGCGTCGGGCCGTCCAGAATGAACAACTGGTGCCATCCAGGAGGTGAGACATTCGCGTTCGGCGGCGCAGTGACCGTGCAGACATTGCCCTGGCACGAGAAGGTCGGGAAGATAGTGCGACCTCCCATCATGTTGCCATGAGTGCTCGACGTCGCCGCAACGAGCGAGACCCGCATGCCAGACGTCTGACCCTGGAAAAGCTGCACGTTGATCTGGAACTGCCCACCGTAAGACCAGTCCTTGTTCGTTATCGTCACCACCGGCTGCGTGAAGTCTTGGTTCAGGTACGGTGGGATGTACACCTCGACACGCAGCTCCTCCGGTAGTCCTGGCGTTCGGGGGTCCGAGCCTGAGATGAGTACGCGGGCATCTGGGAGGAGCATCGCCTCGGAGTGGTACATCCGTGCGATGGTCGTGCTGGCGAGGACCGAAATACGCGAGTTCACAGGTTTCGAAGGATCGTAGAGGAGCGCCGACAGGTTCGGGTCACTTGCGAGACCGAAGAAACCAGCGATACCATTATGTGCACCGTTCATGATCATAAACGTGCCATCAGGGAGCGCGACCATGCAAGGCATGACACGCTTCGAGGGCTATATGCAAGGACGTGTCAGTGTCAGTCGGAAAAGTCATGTAAAAGGAAGGAACGGACCATCCGTTCGATGACCCATGTTGGGTTAGCTGACTCAGGCTGGATGGAAACACAATTGTCCAGGCCGTTCTTAGAGTCGGAGCCACCGCAAATGAGTACAGCGATTGGGTCTGTGTAGGGAGCACGTTGAGGGAGGAGGACAGAAGCGCCTGACATCCCGTATGTGCGACCAGCAGCAGAGCTTGCTACAGAACCGGGAATGTTAGGGAGGACTTTGACAGTGGCAAACGTTACCGGGTCGAGCAGACGTGCCTCATTGTAGTATCCTGTCCTTATCAGTCAGCAAAGCCAATTCCAGAAGGAAACCAATCGACTCGAAACTGACCAACAAAGATGAGACCGCTTGGGAGGACATGCAGGAATGGGTATAGATTGTTTGGGTCCGTCCGCTTGAGCCAGTCGAGGAAGACCTGCGTGTTGCCGCCAGGAATGCGAGGAAGGATCTCAAGTGTCGGATTGGCCGGGGCATTCGGGCCGATTTCACCACCCACGACAAGGACGCTGCCATTGGCCATAACGAGTGCGGTGGGATACCAACGTCCACCCTGGAGTTGGAGGGTGTTTGGATCCTCCTCCCAATCATTAACACCGTTGACGCCAGGCGAACCGTCAGGTGCATAAAGCCGGACACCGAAAGTTGAGGTATCAGAATAGCCACCGACAGTGAGGACACGTGCGGCCTTGTCGGGAAGCACGACTGCACCGGAGCAGAAAATATCCGTCTTGACATGCATCTCGCGCCACGCACGAGAAAAATCGTTGACAAGGCTCAAGTCGAGTTCGTACGCGCCAGTAGAGTTGTCGTAGTCGGGCGAGGGGCCCTTCATAAAAAAGGAGACCTTGCCGTTGATGCCGAGGGTAGCAAGCCATGTAGGTGCAAGTCCGGGAACGAGGTACTACATTGAATGCCAGTGGGTGTGCATGTATATAAGGGGCGCGGGACGTGTGTACCTCAAAACGACCAATGTTGGCAGGAGTATTCCAGGTGAGCAAGTTGCCGTTCCAAAGGTAAAGCTGAAGCCTCCATGTACCTCCGCAAAAATGAGAGGGATCGCCTGAACATTCCATGGAGCAGTCTGTCTCCGGGGCAGTTGTTCCTTTGTTGTTTGAGATATCCGCAACATCGCCGCACCCTATAAACGTGTGTTTCCGTAAGCCGAGTCATGAACGCTCCACAGCAGTAAATCACATACAGCACTCATTGCCAACCTCCATACCCGCCGCAGGATAGCCGAAGGCTGAGCATTGAGAAAGACAATTTTGGGCATTGTTATTCTGGGCGAGAGTGATCCGATACGGGAAGACATGAGCGGGGTCAGGTTCACTGCCATGGAGTGAGTAAGTGTGGGTGCCAGTAGTCAGGCAGTATATACATACACCAAGCATCGCGAATATTGCCAGTTTCCAGGAAGGTTTGTCGTTTGTACAGTAAGTACGGCGCGGGCGGTCACGGTGACGAGTAGCACCACGAGGTGAAAGAATGCGTGTAGAAAGAGAGTAGAACGCATCTTGGGCACCATATATGAGGAGATGCTAATGCTATTGTCTGGGTTCTTAAAGGTTCACCGCCTATATAATCAGGTCATCTTACCTTGGATCATCACTGAACCTTTTTCCGCTGGCGTAGTTCTACCCTACCGAGGTGAGGACAGAAACGTAAGGGCAATATGAGCTACACGTTGGCCAAGGCCGGTTGAGTCGTCGTCCGAGGCGTTCGATGAATAGAAATGAGACGTCGCAAGATTTTACGGGATTTTGATACAGGACACTCTAGATCCGCGCGCGTCGCCGCGCTCTGGGGAAGGACATGCGTAGGCAAGGGAGAAAGCGAAATTTCTTTCCAGTCGGTATGGAGGTCAGTTTCCCGGAAGAGATAACTGACCGCGTGCTACGAACGGCAGAAGCATGTCGAACAAGAGTCATTACATTAGCGCTGCTAGCGTGTCTAGCAATACTACTGTAGCGCTAGTATTGCTGGAGACGCTAGCTAGTCCATCATGATCATGATCTAGAATGTAGTTCAGTTTCACACAGATCAGTTACGTTATATAAATCACATGACTACCGTAGTTCAAATATCAACTCACCAATCAGGCAAATTATTCTCAAAACCGTTTACGGATAAACACTTGTGGTTAAGTACTTCTATTCCCGTGTTTCATAATGTGTCGTGTGTGTGTGTGTGGAGCTGATGAAGGACCTATTGCATAACCCTCGTCAGTTCCAGATGCTCCCTTAACTCATCATTATCAGCACTCTATTGGCTCCAGTGACAGTGGCCCTGCCCAACTTCCTCGGACGTGTGCCCGGACTATTCTCCTCTGGCAGTACCCTTGGGGGGTAATTCCCTTTCTCCATTTTAAATGTTGGAGGAGAGGCAATCTGGATTCTGGCACTAGCAGAATGCGTGCAAGCGGAGTGGACTGCCGGAAGGGGGAGCAGAGCGGAGCGCTATAAGAGCGCCCCGCCGGATGCAGACAGGCACTCGGATGCACTCTGAATCACGTGGCGATACTCCGAAGGAGCTCCGGGTCTATTGATAGAGTAAATACGCACCGCGTGCATCATCGCCCAGCACGCATCCCACTAGCCAGCCCCTGCGACTCTTGTCAGCGCTCTCACAACTCCTGTCCTACTCATCCCCATCCTCGTCGTATACGCATCCCGATACTGTGACTGCTATGTCTGGTTCTGCTCCCCTCGGCCCTGCTGTCGCTCAGCCTGCTCCGGGCACCTTGAGCAACGCCACCACGGCAGCCTCTGTTCCTGCTCCGAGTCCAGCTACCACTGCTGCTGCTGCTGCTGCTGCCAACCCTGCAGTTGCCAACCCCGCTGCTGCTCCCTCTATCGAACGAGTCCGACCGAGTGAGCACACGTCTAGGACGAAGAATGTTGATCCCCTCAACCAGGGGAGCTGGCTTGTTTGGTGCGAGACTATGATCCTCAAGCTCTCTGCGCAGCGTCCAGGAATATGCCGAGGGCACGCCCAACGCGGCCATTGACCCGGAAGGCGCAGCTAACTGGACCAATGGACCTTCAATGACACACATAGTAGCTAAAATGCTTATAGTCAGCAATCTGGCAAGATCCCAGATGGTGCATGTCCGTCAGTCTCGCACCGGCGCCCACGACGCGTGGGCGAACCTCAAGGCCATACATGTCTCTAAAGGTCATTTACTAGTAACAATCATGACTTACGTCTGAAATCTCTACCACACTCAAGCCGAAGACTGTGACAACATCGCTGAGCACTTGAACAAGCCCAAGCGCAAGGGGTCCATGAGATTGATGCGCTCCCAGTTGGGGCTCAACTGGGAGCGCATCAATCACATGGGCGACCCAAAGTTCACGATCTCTGATGACATCTTTAAAGCCATGGCTTGGTCTCTCCTTCATCCATGGGACACCTTCGCTGACTTCTATCTCGAGCGTCCCCTAGAGAACGACTCAGACCCCAGGGGACTCATCAGCCCCCAGCAGTTTATCGGCGTCATCATCGAGGAAGCCGAATGCCGCGATAGCAAGAAGCGGCAGGACAATCGCCCTCGCCAGGGTTACGCACCCAAGCGATCGCAGAATAATCGTACGATGCCCCCACAGAGGCGCCCTCAGCGCGTGTTCCTGCACTGTAAGCAGTGTGGCCGCCAAAACCACAACACCGGAGATTGCCGACACCTCGGCAAAGAACAAATGTAGCGCCTGTGGCAAGTTCATGGCACAGTGATGGGGAAGCAACTTGAACGGCAAACCCAGCAGCAATGCCGTTAGGAGGAAGGGGTATGACAACCCCAAGAACAATCCGGGCGCGCAAAAGAAGCAGGACACCGAGAAGGTCAACGGGGCTGCGGACTCGGAGAAGACCGTCATGAACATTTTCTGAGCCTCTATTCCTGCGTTCACAGTAAACTACAATTTGGCACTTCGCACGGGGGCGCCGTGGTCATGTATGCTTCCTGGTCGAACGGGTTGTTGTCTATGTTCTTATGCCATGTCGCAAAACCCGATGGCGTAGACAATGACCCTATCTCTGTCTGAAGTGTGCATCTCGTTTTCTGTTTCCCTCTCAATCCCAATGGCAGATACACCCTCGACACATGTAAGCCTGGAAGAAACTAATGACTAGTGACTGTAACTGTAACCTCAGCCTTACCTATGTGCATCCAAGATGCACCTGCGCTCATGCTGGTCGAACGAGGGGCCTTCCTAAGGGACACTCGCGTAACGATAATACGCCAAAAAAGTGAGAGAAATAGATAATATTTCTTTTTTCGACTCGGCGGGATATACAGTTGTTCTTCGTATCTACTGCAACTATCTATCCAACAGAGCGAGCAACGACAGTACAGTATACGACGGAACGATCCGGCCGATGTGTAAGGAAAGAAAGGGACAAGAAAGTGTTCAATTAATAGTAAAGTCCAGTATAGTCCGAAGCACCGGGCGTACCAACGACAAACAGTAAACAAGAACGAGACGGGATATTGTGGTTAGGCATTGACGTGTTCGAATACGCTGATGCAATCAAAAGTCCTTCATCTTGTGGCTCAGACGCCAGGAGGGTGGAAACCAGGCAGAGCGGGCCAATTGCCAAGCTGCGCGGGGTCACCACCGATCCGAACAAACACGCCGTGCGACGGCGTCGGGCCGTCCAGAATGAACAACTGGTGCCATCCAGGAGGTGACACTTTCGCGTTCGGCGGCGCAGTGACCGTGCAGACGTTGCCCTGGCACGAGAACGCCGGGAAGATAGTGCGACCTCCCATCGTGTTGCCATGCGTGCTCGACGTCGCCGCAACGAGCGAGACCCGCATGCCAGACGTTTGGCCCTGGAACAATTGCACGTTGATCCGAAACTGCCCGCCGTAAGACCAGTCCTTGTTCGGTATCGTCACCACCGGCTGCGTGAAGCCTTGATTCAGGTACGGTGGGATGTACACTTCGATCCGCAGCTCCTCCGGTAGTCCTGGAGTTTGGGGGTCTGAGCCTGAGATAAGCACCCGGCCGTCTGGGAGAAGCGTCGCCTCGGAGTGGTACATCCGTGCGATGTTCGTGCTTCCGAGGATTGAGATACGCGAATTGACAGGTTTCGAAGGGTCGTAGAGGAGCGCCGACAGGTTCGGGTCACTTGCGAGGCCGAAGCCAGCGACACCTTGATGTGCACCGTTCACGATCATAAATGTGCCATCAGGGAGCGCGACCATGCAAGGCATGACACGCTTCGAGGGCTATATGCGAGGATATGTTCGTGTCAGTCGGAAAAGTCATGTAAAAGGAAGGAACGAACCATCCGTTCGATGACCCATGTTGGGTTAGCTGACTCAGGCTGGATGGACACACAATTGTCTAGGGCGATGCCGAAGTTGGAGCCACCACAAACAAGTATAGTGATTGGGTCCGTGTAGGGAGCACGTTGAGGCAGAAGGACAGAAGCGCCTTCCATTGGGTATGTGCGACCAGCGAGGAAGCTCGTGACAGAACCTGGAATATTGGGGAGGACTTTGACAGTGGCAAATGTTACCGGGTCAAGGAGCCGTGCTTCATTGTAGTATCCTGTCCTTGTCAGTCAGCAAAGGCGGTTCTAGAAGGGAATCACTCCGTTTCAAACCCACCAACAAAGATGAGACCGCTTGGGAGGACATGCAGGAATGGGTATAGATTATTTGGGTCCGTCCGGCTGAGCCAGTCGAGGAAGATCTGCGTGCTGCCGCCAGGAATGCGAGGGAGGACCTCAAGTGTCGGATTGGCTGGGGCATTCGACCCTGTTTCACCGCCAACTACGAGGACGCTGCCATTGGCCATAACGAGTGCGGTGGGATACCAACGTCCACTCTATGTGAAATTTGAGGACTGGTATGCACGGTGTAGAAAACGGCCTGGTAAGCGTACCTGGAGTTGGAGGGTGGTTGGATCTTCCTCCCAGTCATGAGTGCCGTTGACACCAGGCGAACCGTCAGGTGCATAAAGCCGGATGCCGAAGGTTGAGGTGAGTGACCAGCCACCGACATTGAGGATACGCGCGGCCTTGTCAGGAAGAACGACAGCGCCGGAGCAGAATACGTCCGTCTTGACATGCATCTCGCGCCAGGCATGAGAAAAATCATCAACAAGGCTCAGGTCAAGTTCGTAAGCGCCAGTAGAGTTTCTAAACTCGGATGTGCCGCCTTTCTCGAGGAAGGAGACCTTGCCATTGATACCGACGGTAGCAAGCAAAGGGGGTATAAGTCCGGGAACGAGGTACTACGTTAATGCTAGTGAGTGTGCATGTATGTAAGGGGCGTGGGACGCGGTTACCTCATAACGACCAATGTTGGCGGGAGTATTCCAGGTGAACAGGTTGCCATTCCAAAGGTAAAGCTGGAGCCTCTGGGCACCTCCACAAAGATGCAAGGGATCACCCGAACATGCCATAGAGCAATCTGTCTCCGGGGCAGTTTTTCCTCCGTTGTTTGTGATATCCGCAACATCGCCACACCCTACAAGTGCGTGTTTCCGTGAGCCAGGTCGTAAACGCTTCGCAGTAGATCACATACAGCACTCATCTCCAAACTCCATACCCGCTGCAGGGTAACCGAAGGCCGAGCATTGAGAGAGACAATTTTGAGCAGTGTTGTTGTTGGTGAGAATGATCTGATACGGGAAGACACGAACGGCGCCGGGTTCACTGCGAATGGGAGTGAGCAGGTCCGGTTGGTCAGGGGTAAGAGATACTAATGGGTGGATATACATACGCTAAGCATTGGGAATATTTCCAGTTTCCAGGAAGGTTTGTCGTTTGCACAGTAGGTGCGGCGCGTGCGGTCACGGTGACGAGTAGCACCACGAGGTGAGGAAGTGCGTGTAGAAAGAGAGTGGAACGCATCTTGGGCACCATGTATGGGGGAGATGCTAAGGCTATTATCCGGATACACTACGGTTCTTAAAGGTCTCCTCCGCCTATATAATCAGGGCGTATAACAGTCGTCTTATCTTGGATCATTACTGAACCTTTTCCGCTGGCGTAGTTCTACCCTACCGAGGTGCGGACAGAAACGTAAGGACATGTTGAGCTACACGTCGGCCAAGGCCCGTTGAGTCGTCGTCCGAGGCGTTCGGTGAATATAGATGAGACGTCCCAAGATTTTACGGGATTTTTTTTAGGTATAGGACACTCTAGATCTAGATCCGCGCGCATCGCCGCGCTCCGGGGAAGGACATCCGTAGGCAAAGAAGAAAGCGAAATTTCTTTCCAGTCAGTATGGAGGTCAGTCCCTGGAAGAGATAACTGACCACGTGCTACGTACGGCAGAAGCATGTCGAACAAGAGTCGTTAGCGCTCATCTGCTAACGTGTCTAGTAGCAATACTGCTGTAGCGCTAGTATTGCTGGACACGCTACACGTGCGGGCGGGAATAGTTTCGCTGCTTCTTCTGAGAAGGCGATGGTGTGTCGCTGGTATTCCTAGGAAGGGTCGGAGCATCCGCTTTCGTAGCTATTCCTGGCATACTAGAAATAATCATCGTAGATCTGGCCAAATGTAGTTTCACACATTCTGAGGCAGATCCCTTACGTTATATTTCAATCGCGTGTTTATTAATCACATGACTAGTTCAAAATCGAATGCCCGTGATACCGGAAAGGGGTACTATCACGTGTTATGGCTTTCAAATTACCAGAGAGTTTCAAAACGCAGTTTTTGAAAAGATCGCCGCAACAAATTAGCTGATCTTTGCTTGGATATATCGCCCATATACTACTAAATCATAGTCCACAAGAACGATTGAGCAGTTTCCTTGTGGTTGCTTTGCGATCTTGCTGATATTACAGGGGAAAACGTAAAACTGTCCAGGGTTCGAGCATCTCTCCACGCAGTACCGTAAAACTTTCAGGGTATAATCTACGTATATCATTTGAGACTCGTATGAAATTTTATAGTAACCAGAGCAGCAGGAGGGGAGATACAGACAAAAGAGTGAATTTGCGTGACAAGGTGATTTCGGCAACCATCATATTTCAAAGTCCGCTAACTTCGTGTCACGTGTCACATCCGAGTCGCGTTACTTGGCTCTGCTGTAAAGGCCTCCCACGATGCAGGGTGCATGCCTCCTCGAAGAGTTCCTATCGGCCCTGACGTTGAAAGGCTCATCCAAGAGTCATGCACCCAGCTACGTGCCCAGGCCAAACCCAACATCTCAGACATAGTTCGCAAAATCGAGACCCATTTCGATGCCAACCCTGTCTTGTGTGATGATCTGTGCTTTGAAGGCTTATTCAACCGGACAAGAAGACAACCTGCTGTGCAAACCAAAGATGAGCCCTCGAACACAACCCCAGCCCTGCTGGGCCCTCATCATCTGTACTGCTGTCCTTCCCTCCTCTGCAAGCGCCACTGTCTTCGAACATCGTAAATACTCATCCCTTGTCGTATACTTCCCCCCACCTTACCTCCATGATCTATCCATCTTTACATCCTCCTCCATATTTTTTCCCTCCGCATCCGATGCGCCCACCACTACCATACCACCATCCTACCGGTAATGTCATAGGTACCAGCTCTCATTTTTACAATAGTCCCCATTTAATGCAGACTCAGAACTAGTTCCCAGTAAATAGTCCCATAATGCTTATTACACAGACTAATGCACATAGTTTCATAGCTCATCTATTCTACCGACTGAATCCCGTCACATTTGAGTGATAGCCAACGCGTCCATTGTCCTGTACGTTGCCGTAGCGGAGATACAACCGGCTGTATGAGTCAGCGTGACAATCCGTGACGAAAGTTTTGAAACTCCCAATTTTTGGACCGGAATCCTTCCGACTCAACCGCCCATCCACCTTTTACCATAGTGACACTTCAGGTGGATAGTCCATACGGTCATGCATCGACCCCAAAAGTCCGATCGTCAAAAGGTGTTGTCGATGCGTTTCTATTCGTGATTTAAAAAACGTTTTGAAACTCCCCACACGTGATAGTACGCCTAAAAAGTGAGAGAAATAAATAATATTTATTTTTCGACTCGGCAGGGTACACAGTTTGTTCTTCGTATCTACTGCAACTATCTATCCAACAGAGTAACGACAGTACAGTATAGGACGGAACGATCCGGCCGATGTGTAAGGAAAGAAAGGGACAAGTGTTCAATTAATAGTAAAGTCCAGTATAGTCCGAAGCACCGGGCGTACCAAGGAAAAACGGGAAACAAGAACAAGACGGGACATTGTGGTTAGGCATTGATGTGTTCAAATACGCCGATGCAATCAAAAGTCCTTCATCTTGTGGCTCAGACGCCAGGGGGGTGGAATCCAGGCAGAGCGGGCCAGTTTCCAAGCTGTGCAGGGTCACCACCGATCCGAACAAACACGCCGTGCGACGGCGTCGGGCCGTCAGAATGAACACTGGTGCCATCCAGGAGGTGACACTTTCGCGTTCGGCGGCGCAGTGACCGTGCAGACGTTGCCCTGGCACGAGAACGCCGGGAAGATAGTGCGACCTCCCATCGTGTTGCCATGCGTGCTCGACGTCGCCGCAACGAGCGAGACCCGCATGCCAGACGTTTGGCCCTGGAATAGTTGCACGTTGATCTGAAACTGCCCACCGTAAGACCAGTCCTTGTTCGGTATCGTCACCACCGGCTGCGTGAAGCCTTGATTCAGGTACGGTGGGATGTACACTTCGATCCGCAGCTCCTCCGGTAGTCCTGGAGTTTGGGGGTCTGAGCCTGAGATAAGCACCCGGCCGTCTGGGAGAAGCGTCGCCTCGGAGTGGTACATCCGTGCGATGGTCGTGTTTCCGAGGATTGAGATACGCGAATTGACAGGTTTCGAAGGGTCGTAGAGGAGCGCCGACAGGTTCGGGTCACTTGCGAGGCCGAAGCCAGCGACACCTTGATGTGCACCGTTCACGATCATAAATGTGCCATCAGGGAGCGCGACCATGCAAGGCATGACACGCTTCGAGGGCTATATGCGAGGATATGTCAGTGTCAGTTGGGAATGTCATGTAAAAGGAAGGAACGGACCATCCGTTCGATGACCCATGTTGGGTTAGCTGACTCAGGCTGGATGGACACACAATTGTCTAGGGCGATGCCGAAGTTGGAGCCACCGCAAACAAGTATAGTGATTGGGTCCGTGTAGGGAGCACGTTGAGGCAGAAGGACAGAAGCGCCTTCCATTGGGTATGTGCGACCAGCGAGGAAGCTCGTGACAGAACCTGGAATATTGGGGAGGACTTTGACAGTGGCAAATGTTACCGGGTCAAGGAGCCGTGCTTCATTGTAGTATCCTGTCCTTGTCAGTCAGCAAAGGCAGTTCTAGAAGGGAATCACTCCGTTTCAAACCCACCAACAAAGATGAGACCGCTTGGGAGGACATGCAGGAATGGGTATAGATTATTTGGATCCGTCCGGCTGAGCCAGTCGAGGAAGATCTGCGTGCTGCCGCCAGGAATGCGAGGGAGGACCTCAAGTGTCGGATTGGCTGGGGCATTCGACCCTGTTTCACCGCCAACTACGAGGACGCTGCCATTGGCCATAACGAGTGCGGTGGGATACCAACGTCCACTCTACGTGATGAACAATTTCAGGACTGATACGCACAGTGTATGGGTGTAGTAAGCGTACCTGGAGTTGGAGGGTGTTTGGATCTTCCTCCCAGTCATTAGTGCCGTTGACACCAGGCGAACCGTCAGGTGCATAAAGCCGGATACCGAAGGTTGACGTGAGCGACCAGCCACCGACATTGAGGATACGCGCGGCCTTGTCAGGAAGAACGACAGCGCCGGAGCAGAATACGTCCGTCTTGACATGCATCTCGCGCCAGGCATGAGAAAAATCATTGACAAGGCTCAAGTCGAGTTCGTAAGCGCCAGTAGAGTTTTGAAACTCGGATGTGCCGCCTTTCTCGAGGAAGGAGACCTTGCCGTTGATACCGACGGTAGCAAGCAACGGAGGTACAAGTCCGGGAACGAGATACTACGTTAATGCTAGTGAGTGTGCATGTACGTAAGGGGCGTGGGACGTGTTTACCTCATAACGACCAATGTTGGTAGGAGTATTCCAGGTGAACAGGTTGCCATTCCAAAGGTAAAGTTGAAGCCTCTGGGCACCTCCACAAAGATGCAAGGGATCACCCGAGCATGCCATAGAGCAATCTGTCTCCGTGGCAGTTGTTCCTCCGTTGTTTGTGATATCCGCAACATCACCGCACCCTACAAGTGCGTGTTTCCGTGAGCCAGGTCGTAAACGCTTCGCAGTAGATCACATACAGCACTCATCTCCAAACTCCATACCGGCTGCAGGGAAACCGAAGGCCGAGCATTGAGATAGACAATTTTGAGCAGTGTTGTTGGTGGTGAGAATAATCTGATACGGGAAGACGCGAACGGCGCCGGGTTCACTGCGAATGGGAGTGAGCAGGTCCGGCTAGTCAGACAGTAAGAAATACTAATGGGTGGATATACATACGCTAAGCATCGCGAATATTTCCAGTTTCCAGGAAGGTTTGTCGTCTGTACGGTAGGTACCGGGAGGGCGATCACGGTACCCGTGGAAGTGTACACCGAAAGTCGACTTGGTCCACCACATGATTGCCTAGAATCCGCAACTCAACTCAGCTGCGTAGTCTATACGACGAAAAAGGAGGGGCACTTACGCCGTATTTCCACTACATGCCATATTACAGTCGCTATCAGGGGCAGTGACAGCACCTTGCACGAGATTGTCACCGCAGACTGCGAAGACAATTAATCAGGTTAGCCTTTGACCTGGAATGCAAAAGGACGATCGATGGATCGACGTCGACGATCAAACGTACAACATTGAACGCCGAACTCTAAACCGGCAAGCGTAAAGCCTTGGGCCGAGCACGAGGTAATGCAGCTCTGGACAGTCAGCGCTTGGTTATCCGGAAGCTCAGTTTGGAAAACGCGTCCGTGTGCATTGTCCCTGACAATTTCCCGTTTTAGCAAGTCTTGCTTCATGCATGTTGAAAGAACCTTACACCCAGCAGGCGTTGTACGACCACCCAGCCTGGAGGCCAGAACGGACGGGGGAAACTGTCGACCCACCGCCGCCTCCAATCTTGGTGACGGGAGCTGGAAGGTTGGTGCCAGTATAGTTGTACAGGTTGAGATGGCCCGGGCCACCACAAAATTCAGAGCTGTTCCCGGAGCAAACCATGGAGCAACCGCTGTCAGGCGTCGGCGCGCCACCGTTGAGGATGGCCGTGCCACAGTCTTGGAAAAGTAACGTCAGTGGGGAAGCTCCGGAAAAGGAGGAGAAAGGTGATAGGATAGTACGTACAACACTCATTTGAGTATTCCACACCGGCCAGGGGATAACCTGAGGAGAAGCAGGCATCGGTACAACTTTGGACACTGTTATTGGAAGCACCGCCGATGACGGCCGTTGGGACGCTTAAAGACCTCGTGCCCGGGATGTCGCTAATAAGTGAAGGTCAGGTACGGTCACGTGAGTGATCCACTCTCCGCCGAAAAGGGAAGGTGCATCACCTATAACACCCTAAGGAAACCCAGAGTCCATAACTTGGGGCAATGATAGGCGGAGCCGGGGGTGTTGCACCACTCCAATACAGGTTAAGGCGACCACCCGCGCCACATTTCTCACTTGCATCACCGGAGCATGAGAAGCTGCAATCCGAAGGCGAAGCGTTCGTCCCTCCGTTCGAAATGACATTTCCACAATCTTGCATCCAAAAACGTACAGTCAGAACAACAGAGATCCGAGAAAAGAGAACCCATCAAGGGACACTAAACAGAGCACTTACAACACTCTTGACCATACTCAACACCGGCATAAATAAAGTTTCGATTGTTGCAGTAACTGACACAATTCTCAACTGTCATGTGACTTGTGTCCGTGAACTCAGCCGACGTGAGCGTGCGCGCAGCGACATTGTCCCTAGAGTGTACAGAGTCAGAGAAATGGATTACTTGTCATGATAGTGGGATAACCAACGTATAGCACCCGAGCGAAGTCCAGCCGGGAGGAAGGTCCCGTTGCTGAAAGCGGAGATGCCGGAGCTGGCTATGGTGGAGGCTCCTGCCCTGAGCTTGCAATAGGTCCGCGCGTGCAACCTGCCATAATATAAGTAAGCGATGGATACGACGTCTTGGAAGGCGCAGGTAAGGGCTACACGCGTACAGGCAGAGTCGCGGTGGCGAGTAGCACCACGAGGTGAAAGAATGTGTGTAGAAAGAGAGTGGGGCGCATCTTGCGCACCATGTATGGGCGAGATGCTGGTGCTACTCGTCTGGGATACACCGAGGTTCTTAAAAGTGTTCTCTTCCCGGAAAATCAGGGTGTATGACAGGCATCATCTTACCCTGAGTCATCACCAAACACTTTTCGGCTGGGGTGGTTCCACCTTGCCGACGTACGGACCGAAACGCAGGGACATGTTACGCGTTGGCTAAGGCCCGATAGTTCGCCTTCCCAGGGTGTATACAGCCCCAGGGTCAGGGGAATACAGATGACACGTTCCAAGATTTTACGGGATTTTGTTAGGTACAGGACTCTGCATGCGTCGCCGGGCTCTGGGGAAGGACACCCATACGTAGGAGAGACGGCGAATTTTCTTTCAGTATGGAGGTCGTTTACCGGAAGAGATGATGACCGCGTGCCACGTACGGTATGATGTACAAGAAGCGTGTCACATATGAGGAAAGCATCACGATGCGGGTGGAGAGCGGACGCTGCTTCTGAGAACGCCCACGCCGCCGGGAAAATAAAGGGACGTTATTAGCGCAGGTAAAATGATCCGCCCAGTTGCCATTGGGGAAATGTCAGTATTTCGTACAGCAGATGTGTGTGTTAATGGTCGAAAGAGAGGGCTTGAAACAACGGAAACTCCGGGCCAGGGCACGTGGATGCGATGCGAGCACGAGGCCGCATCGAGGCGTCATGACGACGGTCAAACTGCTGCCTCGGAGATCATCACCTGCACCAATCTCCCAATTGCCCCGGAGAAAATACAGCTACAGTAGCCTCCTGATCTTCTCAACTGGGCCCTGGTTCCTGCCGTACTGTACCAGCAGGCTGGCTGTCAACTCACGAGACCCACTCAGTAGCCTATAAGCGGTCAGAGTGCCTGCGTAGGCTCATTGTTTTCCCCTGGTTGTTAGAATTAATTCTGCCAAGGACCGTAGCCGGCTACTGACCCCGACTTTCCCGTAGGATACGTGGAGTCAGAGAAACAGAAAGTAAAATACGAAAATCAATATGGCAATAGGAGCAATTAAAGACACTTCGGATCAAGCGTCGCCCTTCACAATGCATCAGATGCTGTTCAAGAATATTCTATAGCTGCTGGGTTCATTCAAGAACCCTCACGTCAACAGTCGGCGTTAAGCACTCCTCAAGCCTAGTCATCACACCAAACTAGTAGTAAGGTTAGTGTTTAGCCAATGCTGTCTGATAGATCGTAAAGGGGGAGCACGGTAGTAATACCCTGAAAATAGATTCTAGGCCGCCCTTCCCTTCCTTCAGTCGGATACTGTCGCTATTTTGGCGCGAGCCATCCAAACGACTCCGATCTCTTCGCGTGGTTGGTATCGCCCAAAGTTTGGGTTTATGATAATTCTATAGTATTGATTTCTATTTGCATCTCACCCGCATTTTCCCAGCATGCATGGAAATTCCTCGGTTCGCAATACCGATTGGACGCATCCCGGCTCAGCCCTTGTTGGGGAACCGCTTCGCCGACATTCCATCAACTCGGATGTCCACACTTACTTTCTCAAACAGATGAGCGCACAACCCCTCTGATGGAGCCAAGCCCGCGTATTCTGGACATGCTTTCTGTATGCGAGTGTCTCGGGACTCATCAGTGCCATTAGGCTAGCGTCTTCTTTCGTAAAGTGAGAGTCGGCCGATATGGAAGATATCGCGTCCCCCTGAAGGTTTGTCGCCTTCTTCATTCCCTGCGCCGTCTTCGTTGGAAAAAAAATAGCGTAAAATGCGATGCCTGACCTGAAAATAGACCATTTGTTAATGCAAACCCCGGATTGAACTGATCGTAATCAAGACGCCTCTAGTTAAAGGACAAAGTACTATGAGAAGGGCTGCATGTGCGGCAGGTTCTATGTAGGGAAAAAGGTCACCTTCCAGAGCTTTATCCCCGACCTTCCTTTTAGGCGACACCATTGGGGCCACTAATCACCACGAATTGATCTTGGGGGTTCTATCCTTCAGAACTACTTCCAGTATCTTGTTCAATATCTCCGGCACGGTCTAGAGCAGGCTACGCGAAGGTGCACTTGGTGCAGCATCTCCTAATGTTATCTATACTTTTAGGGACGAAAGCTGATCGTACGACCACTGTTTTTCGGTGCCGGAGTTAGGACCATTCGCGATCTGGCTGTTGCGGGGCTCCCCTACACACCATTGCGCCGCATGATGGTGTTTCATACGAGTCCGCCTGGTCCTGATGCTAGCCACAGGCATCCAAGGACGGTATTACCACAAAGGATCTTACATCGTGAGAGTTATATGTCGAGACGTTAAATGGTTTTAACACGTGGCGGCCGCAAAGCGCTGGCTTGCTTGTACCAAAGATTGAATTAGGTCACCAGAAGAGCCCACTCATTCTCCACGGTCCCCTCCCTCGCCCTCTTCGCTCTTTCGCATGTCGGCCTGTGTTTCCCGAAGCGCATCAAACCCAATTTTCCTTACTCCTCCGCGCTCCGCTGGGGACGGAGTGGTCAACTAGAGTTTGTGTGCCGTGGGGAGTGTAGCTGCGTGAGGCTTTTTTTTGGTGGGGTGGTGTTGAGACCGGGGTTGG
This sequence comes from Lactifluus subvellereus, assembly GCA_022496195.1. Classification (NCBI taxonomy): domain Eukaryota; kingdom Fungi; phylum Basidiomycota; class Agaricomycetes; order Russulales; family Russulaceae; genus Lactifluus; species Lactifluus subvellereus. The sequence continues at coordinate 28,171 of WTXC01000121.1, read as the reverse complement.
CCTCCTGCTGCGCCCGTTTCCTCAGTTGCTCTGCAGCTGTCTCGTGAGAATACTGTTATACACCTTCCTGCGCCCGAGAGGGCGTACTGTCGCGTCATATTACAAGCTCGGACAGCGAACCCATCAAAGGAAACTGTCGCAAAGATGTCACTCGGAGCCTAGGACTCGATCCGCCGGGGGATCTCGATGACTACCACAGATTCGCCATCGACAACGACCAGAAAAGTAAAGTCCTCTTCCCAGAGACTTAGTTAGTCATGAGATAATGTATCATGTGCGGTGAGTAGCGGGACTCTAGTACAGGTGCCTGCGATTCCAATCTCCGTGCGGCTTCGGGCGGAGAAGCGAAGAAAAGTTAGAGGCCAAGCCAAACCAAAGAAAAAAAACAAATGTGGGATACTCAGTCAATCCATCGACTTACCCCAGGATGGACAAAGGGTGTTAATCAAACGGTTTCGGTCGTAGGGCTGCCCAGACGACGACATTCGTTGATAACTAAGCCCGCCAGGACGCGCGTAGTGAGACGAGTTAAGGGCTACTTCTGTGCGTGTATGCTGGTTACCGCCAATGACACGACGAATGACCTGACTTGAAGACACCATGCTGAATACGCCATGAGAAACCTTATGTGAACGCAGATTTGCGTTTCCGACCGGCCCGTGACACTCAAACGTCTGATCTGCTGGCGCTGGTCCACTGGGAAGCGCTCCGTGTTCTCTATCCAATTCAGCTCACCGGACTTGGGTCTGCACCGGGCACACATCACGTACAGGCGGGGAAGTCGAAGCGAGAGGGTAGAGTAGTAGTAATTTCTCGCTCGGGGCTGTGATGAACCGGACATCGAGATAGCCTCAGTGCCCCACAAGTACACACGAACAAATTTACCTGGTCCGATACAATAAAAGGAGGGCTGTTTCATCGACTTGTCGAAGAATGCACGCGGCGTACGACCTCCATCATCCTGCGTCATGGTGATCCACGCCGTTGCGTGCTGCTGCTGTGCAGCTGGATATCCTCGGCAAGGTCCGTGAGATTGACTACCCCTTGATCTCTGCCCCTCGGTCGACCATTGGCCAAGACAGCACGTAAGAGGTCCAGTAAAAGAAAGTCACGTACTGTAATATGCTGTACTGAGGCTTGCAGGCTTGAACGTCCGACAAGGTTTACAGTACATAGCCGTAGTGTCGCCACGTCGATAGACCCCACGGCTGTTGGTTTGTGCATCGAAACCTGAAGGGTACTGAAGTAACTGATACACGATGGTGTGGCGCGAGTGGCACTCAGGCTGCAAGGAGATGTCATTATCAAGAAGGCAAGCCTCGGGAGCGGCGAGAAGAGGCCGCAGGCGCCACGATGCCCGCCACACACACCGTTCAAGATCCGCCACTGGCACGGTGGCCACTGATCACGAAGTTGTGCGCGAGCTGGAACGGTTCGCACCTCGGGTATGGACAGCTCGTCACGTCCGCATGCGGTGCCGTACTGCAGTTCCTCTGCGAGCCGCCTACAAGCGCATACTCTTACATCACTTGGGAGAGGGACGCGCTGAAAATCAGCCTGAGGTCGGTCGGGACTACCCGAGCAGCCTAGCAGTTAGCGCGTGCGGTTTACAGACGAGGTACGTGCACTGTAAGAATCCTGGTGAAACCCGGAAGTGATCCGGCCGGAGATCTTTCAGTTGCCATTGATCTAGCCTGAGCCGAAGCTCTCAAAGTTTCAAAGCTTTTCAAATTCGTTGGAGGATCCACACGATCGTGATCAATGACCAATGATCGTAGCCAAGATGGGTGATGGACTCGGACGAGACGAGATCGATGAGAGATCAACGTAACTTACGGGTTAGGTTATGGGAGATGGTAAGGGGAAACGCCTTTGCAGTCGGCTTTCAGGGTAAGAGGGCGCCCGAAACGACCTCATCCATCTAGTGAATGCCCAAGCTATATCTATCTCTGGGGGCTCCTCTGGACTTTTGCCTGTGAATCCACGAAACGTGCTCGGTGCTGAATTAAACCTCAGGCTCATTCTAATCATTATACCTTGACGAGGAATTTGTCCTCCCTAGCGGGGGTGCGGCACCTGTACCATAGACGAGTTACTGTTACTTTGGAGTAACAACCGGCCAAAGCTTGAACTACTGCATGAAATCTTTGTGGGAGCCACAAACGGCACGCCAGCCCGCTGTATGGGTATGGGCGTGGGTGGGACCCGGCCCGGTGTCACTGGAACAAGGGTGAACTAAATCGGCTTCGTCTTCCGGGCCCGGGCGTGTCTTTGTATTACTGTGTCCTTGTATTACTGTAGTCATAGATGCACTGCGCCAGCGCCTTACCGATTTGTAGAAGTTCTCCCAGTCTTAATTCAATCTAAGCAGTATATTTTCACTCGGACTCCACTTCATTATGTCCTATCGAACCTCATCTTTCTCCCAAAGATTTTAGTCGCGCTAACAATGCATCTAGCCGTTTCCTACTTCCTAACGCCTGGTGGATAATAAAGCGGCAATGTGTACGCGGGCAAGTAAGACGTCTTTTTACATAAAAGCGGGCAAGGAAAGCGGTCTTTGGTCGGTGCCGGTCAAATCGAACAGTAAAAAATTATAGCGAGCAGATGGTGATTGATTTTCTGCAAAGAAAAAAAAACAAAGGCACCCTAGAGGTGAAGTATACGTATGTGCTGATTTCTAGAGTACCAACAGAAATTATAACGGCGGTTGTACATCCAAGCACGAAACCAAGATACGACGACGACAATGTATAGGGAGGGAGAGATCCAAAGAGGGAGAGAAAGCGAAGGAGGGCGAGTAACAACAAACCGAGCATAGGTGGGAGGGAAAAAAAAATGCACACAAGTACAATACGCAAGGTATACAAACGCACGGACCCCTGGCCTTGTCTATGTCGCCAGGCTTTCCTCACTCTCATCTCCCGTCTTGATGTGCGACTCAACGCCCGATGCTGCCGTGCTGGCGCTAACGGGCGACGTCGGGGAACCGGTCTGGGTCGGGGGTGTGTAGCCAGCCCCGGCGTGGTACGGCGGCCAATATGAGGGATACCCAGGAGGTGGGTAATACTGATAATACGCCTGTTGGGACTGCGCCTGCGTGGGCATGGGAGAGCCCTCGCCTCCAGGGGGGAGTGTGTGTGCAGAAGCAGGGGAGTATGTGTGATAGGGGACCAGTCCCTGCGACGGCGCCTGGGCGGGTAGGGGTGAACCAGGGGAACCAGCCGGTTGCGTGCCCCCCGGGGGAGGGGGTCCGGGAGGTGGGAATATAGCGCCAGGAGGGTAGATGCTTGACGGCGCTGGCATGGAGAAACCCATGGGATAGGAGTAAGCGGGGGCTAAGCCATAGGTGGCAGCATAATGTGCGTGTTGCAACATAGCCATATTCGGGTCAGGAAAGCCTGCTGGGACCACGGGGTACGGGGAATTGCTGTCCGTGGGTGAGGTCGGGGCACTCGAACTCGTGGTGGAGCTCTTGGACTTGCGTTTACCTTTGGGGGCGTAAGGGTCGAACCGCTTGCCACGTTTGGTCCCGTTCGCTGCATTTGCGGCGATGACAGAGCCTACTTCCAGAGGCTCGCTGAGCAGCGGCATGCTGACCGCCAGCGCCGAGTTGAGCACGTGGGGCGAAGGTTCGACATCGTCAGCCTCCCCGCGATACCGCGGGATCCCATCGACACCAATCTCGACTTTGGGCGGATTTCGGAAATGGGTCTTCTCCAGGTACTCAGGGCTGATGTCGAGAGAGGCGAGTTCAGGGTAAGATGATGCGGTGCGAAGCCGGCCCTGTTCGACGTCTTCGATCTTGTAATATGATATGAGGTGTTGCGAGACGCCACTGATGGTCAGTGAGAATGTCTGTGGAGGGTCGTCAGCTTCCATAACACGGCCGGCATCAACGCGTAAAAAAGAGAGAATATTCTACACTTGGCGCTTCGCAGGGTGACGTCTCTCTTTGGCCCCAAAGACAACCATACTTTACGTCAGATATAATATCGCCGGACTGTGCCAAGGCTACCGAAGGAGATAGAATGTCCTAAGGTTCTGGACTCATGACCTTGTTGGCACGACTCCTTAGGGGAAATGGGGTGCCAAAACTGTTGCGGGGGGATATAAAGCAACGGTGCGGCCCGTGTTGTCCAACAAGAGCAACCAACAAATAATTGACAGGTAGGATTCCAAGAAAAATCAGACGCACTTTTTTCATCATGCCCCCAGCCTTGAACTTGTAGCTGTTCGTCAGGCTGCCGACCAAGCTCCGCTCGCGCTGCCGATCAATCCCCAACCGTGTCGTCTCTCCACGCGGACGGCTGAGCGTCTGGCCCTCGGACTTGGCCGCATCGCCGCTCATCTGGTCGCCTCCTTGCTCGGCGTCATTGCGAGCGCCCCTATGGCCCGCACCACGTTTCTCGGTCTCGCGGTAGAGGAGGAAGTTTCCGAGAATCCTGCTGGGGCTCCAAAAAAATCCGTCTGTCCAACGTTTGATGCCGCTTTCGTCCTCATCAAAGACAAAGACCGAGCCGGAGGTGATCATCTTGCGTTCCGAGTCGACGAGGCGCCGGGTGACGCGTGGGATCAATCCGCGACGTGCGGCTTCGAGGATGAGTAGAGCGTCACCGGTAGTCTCTATCCAGCCCGACCAAGGTGGCTCTGTCCATGCTGAGGAGGAACCTTGGGTGTTGCTATGGGAGTCGGGGGGTGACGACATGCGTCGTGCTACTCCATTGCGAGCAGACGGGGTATGGCAGATGTGTTGTAGGGTTTGAAAGTAGATGAAAGGGTGCGAGTAAGATAGGAAAGGTGATCAGCCACCAATCAAAAGTAAAGTTTGAAGAACAAAGTTGGCTCACCGAGCAGGAAGATTTACGGGTGGAGGGCGAAAATGACTGAGAGCCTATTTAGGATTCAACACCCGCTGACTCCGCAACTGTCAGCGGCTTTCCAAGGAGGGCACCGGGGGTGATTCTGGTGCTTACGAATGCGCTAGATGGGCACGATCAAGGCAGGGATGGCCCGGTCGTTAACAGAAGGGAGGGCGGGGACGTTGTTGAATAGGTTGTTCGCTGTGGCTGAAAACCCAGAGGTTGAGTCTGCTTGATTTGCCTTATCAGGAAACTCCTTTGAGAATCCGAATTAAGCCACTCCCACTCAACACCACATATTATCTTATATTCTACGACTATAGATCACTGTGCCAACACGAATACAGTCACCCTCGAGACCGGTTTTTAAGCACGCTTTGTGTCAAGGCACGAAGCATTGCCACCGTGATAACCTGCTGAGGCTTCTCCTCGTTCGCGATAGTAGTTACAGATGTCGATGGTGAGACTGCGGAAGAAGGCGGCGGCATCAGCTCGTTACTGCCGGAATGTGCCAGGTCCTCTATGGTGGAGAAGCTACTGAACGTCGACTTGAGTCGCTTTGAAGACGGGGACATGCTACGAGACGAGACGCCTGTCAGCCAGATTCAAAGTCCGACGCACTAGTCCAAACACACCTCAGAACGCTCGCTTCATCATCATCGTCTGGTGGCGGCCGTTTGGGCCGGGTATGGAAGAGGAATAAAGAGCGTAGCTGAGTTGCCACTTCAGCCACGTCGTTCTCTGCCTCCCTTTTGGTCTCCTCGATATCACGCTTGGGTACTGGGTACCGAACTGCCCTGTCTATCGTCACGCTGCCTTCGATACATCGAACAGACAGGTCGTAAAGCGCCTCGGCAAAGGAATGCACTGGAAAATCTGCAAGAAAGGTCAATCGATTTTTTGGGGGGGGATGAATCCGAGAGAATGTGCCATACCGGCATTCGACGTGCGATAGGATTGTAGCAACATCCGAAATTCCCTCGATGACGTGCGAAGGTCCTTGTGTTCTAACCATGCAAATGCGGCGTCATAAAGCTCGCTAAGCGGCCCCTTGTTTAGTAAAGCAGTAACCCACACAATACACCGTGCAGCTTACCTTGACGATTTTACCCCATCAAGCCGTATTTCCGGGAGCGGATTCGAGACGGCGGCCTCGTCGAGACGCGTCGTAAAATGGACCGACAGCGTATTCGTGAGTTTGACCAGCGCTTCAAAAACTTTGCTGAAGAGGAGCCAGTCCACTGTGGCACGACTAGTCAGATCGGCGGTGGACTCGGTGGATAAAGCATACTCACCTTCGCCGTCTGCGGAGCACCTCGACACCCAATCCAAGGCAAAGTCCTTCCAAGGGGCGATGACGAGTTGCAAAAACTCTGATAATATGTAAATCGGCCAGATCATCGTCAAAACTGATGGCTCAATTTTACCTTGCCGGGACAGAATTTCCACGAGCCCACCAGCTGTGTCCAAGTCCATCGAGCCCAACACCTGCGCAAACTTCTCGTCCAGGTCCTTCGTTTTCGAAGATAAGGAAAACGTTGCGCGAGATCCTATGATGCCCTTAGTCTCGTAATCGTCGGCCTGTTCTCGTGTGAGTGGAGTCGTGAGCGCAATTTCACAAGGGAACGTAAGTTACCATCCGACGCAAATCATCTGGAAGTGGCTCAGATTCGTCCTCGCCCCAGAGGATGAAGAGGGCCGAAGGGATGAAATGCCGGTCCTCAGGGAACGTCTCGATCACCTCACGTAACCGCGCACAGTCGTCCAGGACGAGGTATTTCCTGTTCAATCGAGTTGGTGAGTGGCGTCCTGGGAGATCCACCTATCAGAAATAACGTACTTTTCAATTTCGTCATTGACGCCGTGTAACGGCGAGCACTCAAACACGACCAACCCAGGCGAGCGCGATACGACGTCGGGCGCAAGCGGAATGGAGAATACGCGCTCAGACACCCACGCTCCACTATTGGGCATGTCGAACTTTCTCTCGACCCAAATGGCCGTGCCGTCATTCTCGGGGTTGAGCGAGAGCCACAAACAGTAATCGAATGGAGCCGGATCGCCAACATGTGTGCGGGCGGCAGCGAGGAGGGTGCCAGGTGCCCACCGGCGTTCGTGCTGTTCGTGATTCTGGATTTAAAAAAAGAGGCGAGATTATCAGGGAGGCACAACTCGCACGGACATATACCCACCTCCTTCAACCGGCGCGCAAGCTCGGCATCCGTCTGTGGCGGCGTGTACTTCGCGGAGACACGACGACGCGTTCTTCTCTCCACCACCTTGGTCTCGGGCTCGGCACCGGTCGCGGCCCCGTTTCTTGCCGTTTCTTCGTTTTCTGTCCCGTGTACGCGTCGCTGCGACGCACCGCATCATTATACAACACGCGCTCTGACGCTTTGGCGGCCCAGCGCTTCAGCGCTCCACGCACGAGGGCACTCGTCCTCGCAAACGCAGATGCTCGTGCCTCGAGCTCTTCGAGGTCTACCGCGGGCGCCTTTCCCTTTCCCTTGCTCTTCCCGTTTCGCAAGGGCGCCGCGGTCGGCGATGCCATCTCGATATCTTGTGGGGAGGCAGGCGATTTTCCGTTTCTGGGCGTCTCTTTCGCCAGGGCAGCGGCTCCGCGGCTGCGTCCTGAGACGGTCCGGGCTGTCCGATAGATGACGGCGACTCGACCGTGCTGGGAAATCTTGAGAGAGAAGGACGAGCTGAAATCGAGGGCGAGGGAAGCGAAGCTAATGAGTCCTTTGCAGACATCACCAGCGGGCTCAGGATCTTGGACCCGGATTGTGCAGAGGTCCAATCGAATAGGTTATTGATAGGTTTCTGCCTTAATGAAGGACTGAACGTCGTGTCTGTCGGCGTCCCTGGGAGAGAGATAGGTTGCATCTTGAGAGGAGGTGGGTGCTGTGGGGGAGCGTTGGGATCCGGCGTTTCCGAGGCAGTGGAGCCCTCCCCTGGCTGTGTCCCATACGTAGGTGGTCTGAATCCATCTACGATGGTTGGCTGGCGCTGTAGTCTGTCGAGGAGGGACGGCTCCTTAGTAAATCCATTCAAATGTGGCGCGGATTGGCTTGTCGTCAACTTAGCAGGCGGTGGAGTAGAGGTAGAGGCCGAACTAAGTGGGGACGTGTTGATGGGTGGAAGAATCGGCCGTGTGGCCGCCATAGATGTTGAAATGGTTGGGAACGACGATGACGGGCCAAAGGGCCTTGCTGTAGGCTCCTTCTCGTCCTGCACGGATGCAGTGGATGGCGGTGCCCCAAACGACAGACCCGGGGAAAAGGCGGGCGCCTGGGGGTTAAGAGCCGTCGCGGGGGGCTTCTGCGCAGAAGCCGAAATGCTGGACGAGGGAGGCGTTGTGCCAGGTCCAAAGCTGGTGTCCAGTACCTTGTTGGGAAATCCGGATGGGGCACTCTGCGAAGCAGAGAAAGTGGAGGATGACGACTCGACAACCCCCGCCGCGGGTGCCAGCGACGTCGATATCGTAGACTTGGAAAACGGTGACTCAAAGGCAGATGCAGCTATCCTCTGATCCCCAGTGTCCGACACGACCGGCGCAGACGCGGATGCACCAAAGGGCGGAAAGGAGGAGCCTGACTTCGTGTGTTCTCCCAGCACAAAGGGACCAGTTGTCATACTTGAAGCCCCAGGTGCCGAGGGGGTGGTCCCAAAAGCCGAGGAGGAAGCCCCGAAAACTGAGGAAGAGCTACCAAACGCTGAACCGGATCCGAAGGTCTGACTTCCAAAGACATTTGGCGTTGTTTTGAGATTTGCAAACGCTGATGCTGCCGGAGGAACAACGGAGCTTGGGGCTGATGGTGGTGCGGGAATAGAAGATCCAAAGGCGGAGGCTGGTGGCGGGCCAAAGACTGAGGTCGATGAGCTAGACCCGAAGGGGCAAGCATCACAGAAGGTGAAGGTCGAACACCGAAATTGTTTGTGAGCCACTCAGTTGCACTGGGCTTCAACGGCTTGGGTTCATACTGAGGCTCTGCAGGCTCTTCTACTATAGGCTCGTCTTCGCGCAGGAAGGCCTCCTCTTCATCGTAGTCCCTCAGTCCAGCATCAGTGGCAGCTACAACCCCATCGTCGGAAAGCACCCCATCGATGATGTCAGGGATGGCAATACCATCGTGAATGGCCTCTATGTCTTCGATAGTATCCTTGCCGAAGAGGCGCTCAAGGATGCAAGCAACGAGGTAGACCATAACCCTGTTGCCCTGCTGTCTCAGGAGCGTCGCGAGCTCGGAAAAATGGAGCATCCCCCCCTCATCAACTACCAACGGTGACACTTTGGTTATCGGAGAGGACTTGGCTTGAACATGCTGGCGAAATTTAGTGGTGAGCAGGAAGACGGGATGGGAGAGGATGGTAGCTGGGATGTCATCATGACGTTCGCGTTGATCACGATATGGATGAGACGGTGGTATATGCGCATCTCGAGCTCATTTGGCGACTCGTAGCGGTTGCGTTGGTCTTCATAAAACTCTTTAAGGCTTTGTAGGGCTGCTTATAGTCAGAACCTCATGCCCAGAAAGAGATATCGAGGGGTACACACTGTTCATCAACTGCTGTTCCTCCAGTGCGACAGAGAATCCTGTACGATCGCGTTCAAAGTGTAACGCGAGGATGTGGAAGCGAGCACAACGCTCGTGGCATTCTATTGCCAAGGGACCTGTTTCGTGTTGCATGGTAAAGTCGTTTCTCACTGCACGCGAGCGATCGCGAATGAAGTCAAACGTGGGTGAAAAGCCTTCCTCTGCAACGAGTTCGCGAAAAAGATAGTCGAGAGTGCGCTGTCCAAGTCGATCCATAAGTCAGGAGGGGAAGGCTGATGCGTCTAATCAGCGAACAGACCTTGAGGACAGGCGGTGGTCGCAGGTCTGATGGTAGAGTCTTATCTCCTGCCGCACGTTCATACATTTTCACTGCACGCTTGTGATCTACACGCTTCGTTCCGGGAATCTTGAAAATATCAGCGTATCTTTTTCCTGCGTTGAGAGAGAGGGTACTGTACGTACAACTTCCCAATTGAATAAGTTGTTCTCCCGCTCGCGCCGATACCGCTCGAACCTCGGACACATATCCACGCACGTACCCACCATGGTGATGGCCTCGTCGAGGCGCTTCGGGACTAGCGGGTCGTCCATCTTTCCCTCGGCAATAGCCTTCTTTCTCTCCGCCTCGCGGGCTCTAACGAGCTAGAGAAACGCACAAGAGCGCCGGTTTCCCTCGAGAGTCTACGCGGATAGCTGGGAGGGGGAACTCACCTCCTGATAAAATCGTTCGCGCTCCTCCAACGTTTCGAGCACTGGTTCGTCGCCAGGGTCGATCTCCGTGCCGTCCGCTGCGCCGAGTTGGACATCATCCTCTACTTCGGGGGTATCACCAGCGCGGTGTGATGACTCAAAGTCCGGACGCGGAGAATGGCCCTTTCCTCGACCGCGACCGCGACCGACCCCCGTATGCCACCCCGCTCCCACCTCATCGCGTCTGCTCCCAGATGTCCGGCTTGAACGGGAGTGCTCGAGCCGCTCCGGTCTCCAGAGACCCATGTCTTGTTTCTGAAAGTCCCACGTCGTCCTGTAGACAGATTGACATCGTGTCCGCGGTGTTGGCGCGCGTGAGTAGAGAAGGGTTCCATTCGCCGCTCGCCTTGGCCCTATGGGTTAAAGTTAAACTAGAGCAAAGGACAGGACAAGTAGAAAACAATACGTGGTACTGGATACTTGAAGGAATAGAGAGAGGCGATACTCGAAAGGGCGTAACTTAGACGCCAACGTAACGCACGCACAAGACAAAACCATCTCAACCAAAGGCATACGGGTAAAACCGGGCCGGGACCTGCTGACTCAGGCACTACTGTCTCAATCCTCAATCCGCCGTTCCGACACCAACCCTGCTGGCCTCTCCTCCCTTGGAGGAGTCGCCTCCCCCACCTGGGAGTTCCACTACCCTGCCCTCCCTAACCTTGACACCCGGGCCAAAGTCACGGCCTACAAATGCTGCCAGGCATACAGTTTCATGGCCATCTCCTGACAGAGGAAGCGGGTTTTTTTTCCTCTGAAACTCATTCATGGATCATTGATCTGCAGAAACAAGCTCGAAACGCGGAAGGAGCAGATTTCCGCCACTTGTTGAGTTGGAACAGTCAAATGGTTGAGGATATCCAGAGACAAAATCATGCCAGGGCATTCGATGGTCGATCTGAGGTAGCAGGATCGTTGGACGAGGCGACAGCCATCAACTTATTTGCATCGTCCTCTGCTTCACAGTTGCAAGCGGTTTCCATGGAGAACACAGAAGTCATACTTCTGCAAGCCGAAAACGAGATGCCCTCAATTGATCCACGCGAGCTGAATGAGCGCTAGTACCGCGCTTACAAAATGATCACCAATCATCTATCTGAGACGTTAGGTGGTTGAAGTCCTCGATCATTACACATGATTTTGTATGGTGAAGGGGGCACGGGAAAATCCAAAGTAATTCAAACCATAACTGATGCATTTGTAAAAGCCGGTATGACGGTTTCTTGATATGTTGAGGAACAAATGTCGCAAGCACTGACGACGAGGACCGGAAGCTCAGCTCTAAAATTGTCAACGTCCACCTTGTCTGGAAACGACGCCCACATACTATAGTTACATCATCACTAGTGGCAGACATTGGCGTGAGAAGCTAGTACTAGTATTTGCATCAGCAATGGATAGAACCAATTTCGTGTCACCGTCTTTACCTTTCTTTCTATAGGAATTTATTCTGCGTGAGTGAGACAAGGAAAATGCCTTTCCCTCTGGGGCTGTTAGGCATTTTTCGTCATCGTACATACGTTCTCCAAGCGAATAGCCATGGGTGCGTGAGATTTGCGGGAAACACTATGATACTTATAAGTGTGTGAGGTCATCGCAGGGACAGTTAGTCTTGCTACCACTGCCACTGACAGGTTGATCGCGACGCAAGAGGCCTAAGGAGAAGGACTTCATCACACAACAGGCCACCTTTTTTTCGGCCATTCACTGTGCGACCGCTCAGTCAGTCGCATTGCAGTGGCCGGGGTAGAGACCAGTTGGAATTCAGTTGATCTCCAATCACTTCTCACACATCTGCCAATCCTCTAGGGCGCATCCGAGTCCAGCCATTCGCATGGGACCCATAACCCTTCTGCATCACGATAACGACTCTGTCCGGTCTCGGTTCATTTTCTTATTTCAGGACACATTCTTCATCCGGTCCCCTTCAAGTTCCATGAAGGCCCTTCCCATTCCCATCGCATTTCATGTGCCCACTATGAAGCAAGCTCTAAGAGCGCGAGCGCGAGTCCGAAGGTAAAGGGGGATGCCTTAGAGAGACCAAGGCGCCGCGGCCAAGGCAGGGGCAGGGGAAGCGGGCGAGTCAAGATGAGGTAAGCTCAACCGCGATCGGGACGAAGCAGAGAATAATGACAGAGACAGAATCGATCTGCTGTTCTTCGACTGCGAGTGCGTGACGGCACAATAGCCTGGATTAGCGTAGTGAGGTTTGAGGAAGAAGATAGGTCGCATGGAGGCGTTCGAGAACACAGTCCAATAAAATCTTCCTTACCCTTCACTGGCAAAAGGGCTTCTACAGCGGCTTATATATAGGTGTGCACGTCAGTACCTGGTCGCGATTCAGTCGATACTACGGCCGAGGGATACACAAGAGGGGGAGAGTATAATTCTGGAATCCAACTTGAAGAGGCGAGATGTGTTGGACCGGCCCGGAGTTAAGGACTGGGACCGCGCGGGTTATCTGCATGGTATTACCGCTTCGTATTCATAGATTAGATAAGTCCGTATATATTGATTAAAGGACACTGAAATCTTCCACGTTCTCCATTTGTTCTCTACGATAAATTGCTTCATATTGGTTCATAAATCACTCATTCACTCTCTGATACAAGTCCGAAGCTTTCGGCCGATTCTACGCTCGTTGTTATGTATCTAAGGACTCTTTTTCGCGCCCTATCACTTCAGTCTTCTGACCGCATAACTGAAGTTATCGCTACCGTATTAGGTAGCGTACGTATTTACATAGCTGCGTAACTACAAGATGGACTGTCAACAAAACGGTGATGTAAGGAGAGTAAAGGACGTCGGGCGCGAGGTCACGAATTGAGACTGAATGAAGGAGTGGTCGTTCCGACTCGTTCGAGGATTTTCGTGGAGTCGAGCGACGTCGGCCAGGTTGAATATGAGGGAACTAAGGCGTATCTGGTGAGGAGACTGCTTGTATACGTAGTATTAGAGACGACGACGTTTATGTATTGTTAGTTAGAGAAGTAATCGACTAGTAGGAAGGGTGGGGGGAATGGAAATTGTATCAAGGAGGGGCGCACTGTACTAGTCTTCAATTTGTTTGTTGAAGACCGTCACGCGGCTCTTAGACGAGGGGGATTTGGGGACGCGTCGATGGTGTTGACGGTGAAGGGACAGGCCGCGGCACGGGAACGGAGGGACGACTCGGATCGGTGTCACAGGCGCTCCAAAGCGTCTCATTCATTCTAGCCAACCACCACCCTCACTGCCTGCTCTGGGTGGCCCTACGTAACTAACCTTCAGCGGAGTCCCGGTCCCCAGAGCTGGACTCCAACTCGATGTACTGTACAGTACACCGAGGCAGAACTCCTTCAATAAGGTAAGACACAACCCACTCTGCTTGAAACACCACACCCTGAATCTGCCCACTCCACCGTGACTGGCAGCCAGTTGACCTCGATGGCAGCATCACACGCGGTGTGGCTCGGGTGCACCTGGCCATGTTTGGCAGAGCCAAAGCCATCACCTTCAAGAAGCGGGCCACGCACCCCCGCCGGCGGCTCACCCGGTGCGGTATATAGATGCTACAAACATCCGAGTCGACCAACTTGGCATCCCCTCAAGTGCGAGTGTGCCAACAAGGCATCGCGAATGCGACTGCACTCTTCGATAGTATCAACTGCAACCAGGATGGCCATGCTGCCCTCGACGCCATCTGCTGAGTGCCAGTGATGCCAGTCGGTGTACACAATGTCCCTGCCCATGACATGAACCAGCGATCCGGTTAAAGCACCTCTCGTAGATACACAATGCCATAACCCGGCGACGCAGACACACCTTAATTAGTTAATGCACATATCATTCCAGTTCATAGAACATTTGGTGAGATAGGATCGGTACCAGCTACTTAGACTCAGACCCTGAAGGAGTTGACGTTCTGGGCCAGGTGGGACTGCATTTACCCTAACCCCGACCCAACAAATGATGCCAAGTCATATTAGAGCGAGGCGAGTCCACTAGCGTGTTACGGCTCGGCGGGGCCGCTCGATGCGCGCACAACTTTGGAGTCTCACCATGGCTGGAATGTTGTCATCACAGCCAAACGACGGGTTGAAATCGTAAATGGAGACGGTGAGTGGTGCGGACCCGTAACCGGAGCGGCCCTTCGCAACATCCGTGACGGTGGTCTCTGTCACGAATCCCTCGTCATTCGAGAACGTCTACGGATTCGATTTTATTTTGGTCAGCAGCGGGCGTGACAATGACAGATTTCTAGTTCACTACTCACAAGGAGCATGGACGTGTGCGCGTCATACTTGGCCACGTCATTGTCATGACCGATGGCGCGTCCCAAGCGAGCACCGCTGCAGAGCGCACGGTACTGCAAGGACGCAGTCCAGTAAGAGCCACCCCAAACTAGTGGCCACCAAAGATCCCATCTAGAGCCTAGCGAGTCCATTAGCCAACGAAACTCAATCTAGACCCCGAAGAACATTTCTCACGAGCTCTCATTCAAATGGGAAGAGATCCACCGCAGGTCGATCTCGATCACTGCCTGCGCTGAGGCTTACGATCTGACTTGTATGTGTGGACACTACAGCTAAGCAGCAGATGCACTCTTCCATAGACACGACTACCCGGTAACTTGGGCACACACTGCCCTTTCCATACAACACAATGAATGAGATGGAGCACGCACCCTTCATTCTTCATCTCTGAAGGGCTCATCAGCTGGTCGAGACGCATCTACACATCAGCAGCACCAGTGCTCGTTGGACCAGACGGAGTGCCAGTCTGGACAAACTGCGCGAGACAGGTGACATTGGGGTGCCCCTGTTCCTTGCTGGGCATCTGGCAGTACGAGGAAAATTGCTCTGCAACCTACGCTGAGTAAGAGAGATACAGCATTATTACAAGAGGGATGTGGCAGTGTGTCGGGACTCATCCTTGGCTTGGAGTCTAAGGTGGGGATGGATTATGCGACCTGAGCTCTTGGGTCCTGCCAATCATCAGAAGGCGCCAGGGAAGTATTAGGCATCGTTGCAAGTAGAGATAGCCAGCTAAACTCACCTCACTCAGGCGCGACGATGTATGGGGACAATGCATAACGAGCCCAGGAGAGCGGGGACCATGGGGTCGGCCATGAAAGAGCGGCTTCTCAGATGACTCCTCGCCCCCAAATGAGCCAGATAGCAATTCCTGGTTGAATAAGTGCAAGTCGAGCATTGACTCTTTCGATAACGTCAGCTCAGTGAAACCCAACACAAATTTTTCCGATATATCGTGGTTTTGTTGGCGTGAAAGCATCTTGGAACGCTGTTCAGTGCCCATGTTGTTCATTCACATCTCACACTCACCTGGCTAGTGCTGGATGGGGATTGGCAGTGACGGGTGGGGCTGGCTTGTATGTGGCCATTTTTGGCTGATGCCGCGTGCGGCAAACTTGTTCCCGAATGCACTCTTAGTGTAGTTAGTAAATACAAAACCTTATATGTTACTTTTCCGTACTTTCGGTAGCTTTTTGAAAACTGTTTTCACTTTATCCACTTTTTAACTTAAAGCCATTTCGGTACAATCATGGATGTGAACTTTTTTGCTTTTTCACTTATTTACTTGCAATGTACAAAATAAGTCGAAAAGTTGAAAAGTTTATGCATAGTTTGCCGATGCCGCACACACACCCGCCTGCGCGCCCGCAGATCGCACGTTGGGGACGGGGTCATGTACTAATAGGATTTATGTTGTAGTTTCCCTTCGCGTGCCCTTATGGCCGTTGTTTTGTAATATCATTACAGTTGACTATCTCATACCGCATCAGTGAAAAGTATGTAGTACGAGAATTTTCTCTGCGTCCCAATTGACGCTGGTTCCATAAAAGGCTATACACGTGACATTTATGCACTATGAGGCCATGTACTATGAGATAGTCAACTGTACTTCAACCACACCCGCGGTTTTCACAACACCGCAAATAACCGTGATAAAACCGCAGTAAAAAAAAACGTAAAATTTCGCGGGTTAACCGCACCCAAAACCGTTCGGGTGCGGTGTTGACGGGCGCGGTTGCGGGTCAAAGAAATCTCACCCGTGGCCCGTGTCGCGCCCTAGACCGTCTGGCAGAGAAATAGCTCACTCGTCGCACTCATGGAACTGTACATGTTCAAGTTTAGGCCTCAACTGCCATAGTGATTCAATCTCTATAGGCGAGTCATGGCGACCCATCCCCACCCAGAATATCCACCACTGGCAAGCCATATCGAGAGGACCGTCATTGGACTCCACCGCTAGAGACCGAAGTTGTCTAGGTATAAAAGGTGAGCCAGTTCCCTCCTTTTCTTACCAGGGTCTTCATTCCTTGACCGTTCTATTATTTTCTACCAGTTCGACTTACTGCGATCACAATGATGTTTGTGAAAACCATCATAGCACTTTCTCTTGCCATTCTTGCTGTTGCTGCTCCGGGTCCACAGCCCCAGGGTACGTCTATGCTCTACTTTTCATGCTCTTGCACAAGCTTCATTAAGGTTTCGCAGGGAGTCTTGGGACTGTTGGCCAGGCTCCTAATGGCGGCGAGATTCCTAATGGCGGTGAGACTCCTAATAATCACCGGGACCTGAGTGGTGGCCGAATTGCTGCCCGTGCTCCACAGCCTCAGGGTACGTCTATGTTCTACTTGAATCCATGCTCTTGCACAAACTTGACCAAATTAAGGTCTCGTGAGCAATCTTAACGAGGTGG
Organism: Lactifluus subvellereus; assembly: GCA_022496195.1. NCBI lineage: Eukaryota > Fungi > Basidiomycota > Agaricomycetes > Russulales > Russulaceae > Lactifluus > Lactifluus subvellereus. The sequence goes on along the minus strand of WTXC01000121.1, from coordinate 11,295 downwards.
TGGGTCACCGTGACCTTGGCGGGACTCTTAATAATCTCGCTAGAGGAGCTGGGCCTTTGTGAAGGTATTGACCTTGTTCGAACTTGTTATTGACGTTATTGACTCCGGAAGCTCAGCTCTAGAATTGTCAACGTCCACCTTGTCTGGAAACGACGCCCACATACTATAGTTACATCATCACTATTGGCAGATATTGGCGTGAGAAGCTAGTACTAGTATTTGCATCAGCAATGGATGAACCAATTTCGTGTCACCGTCTTTACCTTTCTTTCTATAGGAATTTATTCTGCGTGAGTGGGACAAGGAAAATGCCTTTCCCTCTGGGGCTGTTAGGCGTTTTTCGTCATCGTACATACGTTCTCCAAGCGAATAGCCATGGGTGTGTGAGATTTGCGGGAAACACTATGATACTTACAAGTCATCGCAGGGACAGTTAGTCTTCTTACCACTGCCACTCACAGGTTGATCGCGACGCAAGAGGCCTAAGAAGAGGGACATCATCACACACAACAGGTCACCTTTTTTTCGGCCATTCACTGTGCGACCGCTCAGTCAGTCGCATTGCAGTGGCCGGGGTAGAGACCAGTTGGAATTCAGTTGATCTCCAATCACTTCTCACACATCTGCCAATCCTCTAGGGCGCATCCGAGTCCAGCCATTCGCATGGGACCCATAACCCTTCTGCATCACGATAACGACTCTGTCCGGTCTCGGTTCATTTTCTTATTTCAGGACGCATTCTTCATCCGGTCCCCTTCAAGTTCCATGAAGGCCCTTCCCATTCACATCGCATTTCATGTGTCCACTGTGAAGCAAGCTCTAAGAGCGCGAGCGCGAGTCCGAAGGTAAAGGGGGATGCCTTAGAGAGACCAAGGCGCCGCGGCCAAGGCAGGGGCAGGGGAAGCGGGCGAGTCAAGATGAGGTAAGCTCAACCGCGATCGGGAGAAGCAGGGAATAATGACAGAGACAGAATCGATCTCCAATATTGGAAGGAGAGAGGTCGCATGGAGGCGTTCGAGAACACAGTCCAATAAAATCTTCCTTACCCTTCACTGGCAAGAGGGCTTCTACAGCGGTTTATATACAGGTGTGCACGTCAGTACCTGGCCGCGATTCAGTCGATACTACGGCCGAGGGATACACAAGAGGGGGAGAGTATAATCCTGGAATCCAAGAGGCGAGATGGACTGTCAACAAAACGGTGATGTACGGAGAGTAAAGGACGTCGAGCGCGAGGTCACGAATTGAGACTCGGACTGAATGACCGAGTGGTCGTTCGAGGATTTTCGTGGAGTCGAGCGACAGGTTGAATATGAGGGAACTAAGGCGTATCTGGTGAGGAGACTGCTTGTATACGTAGTATTAGAGACGACGACGTTTATGTATTGTTAGTCAGAGAAGTAATCGACTAGTAGGAGGGGGGGGGAATGGGAATTGTACCAAGGAGGGACGCACTGTACTAGTCTTTGTTTGTTGAAGATCGTCACACGGCTCTTAGACGAGGGGGATTTGGGGACGCGTCGATGGTGTTGACGGTGAAGGGACAGGCCGCGGCACGGGAACGGAGGGACGACTCGGATCGGTGTCACAGGTGCTCCAAAGCGTCTCATCCCAGCCAACCACCACCCTCGCTGCCTGCTCTGGGTGGCCCTACGTAACTAACCTTCAGCGGAGTCCCGGTCCCCAGAGCTGGACTCCAACTCGATGTACAGTACGTACACCGAGGCAGAACTCCTTCAATAAGGTAAGACACAACCCACTCTGCTTGAAACACCACACTCCACCGTGACTGACAGCCAGTTGACCTCGATGGCCCGGGCAGCATCACACGCGCTGTGGCTCGGATGCACCTGGCCATGTTTGGCAGAGCCAAAGCCACCACCTTCAAGAAGCGGGCCGGGCCACGCACCCCCGCCGGCGGCTCACCCGGTGCAGTTGATGCCAAGTCATATTAGAGCGTGGCGAGTCCGCCAGCGTGTTACGGCTCAGCGGGGCCGCTCGATGCGCGCACAACTTTGGAGTCTCACCCGCCACGGAGCGAAGCATTCCAGCTCTGTGTAACGGTTAGGCGCTAGTAGTGTGCGCAACTCCAGACCGCAAGTCAAGAACGAACCGAGAGAAATCCAAAAATCTACATGAAAAAAAATAAAAAATCAAGTGATATCCAACGTAACGTCTTAAAATTCGGCGCGTAGATCCGTCAAGTCAAATGGTGATGCGAAAAACTACAGGAACGGAAAAAAACCGGTAGGTCGTGATGTAATGTAGCGTACAATATACTGATAGTGTGTGAGAATAGCAAGTCTGGTGAAGGAAACAAAGGGGGGGCTTGAAAAGGGACTTAAGATTTTAGTCCGTTTTGCAAAAAAAAAATAGTCCGTGGTATGTAGTGAATGACAGACATATCCAGGCGTGTGCGAAGATGCTCAGGAAAAGGGGGAAAAAGCGTGCAGCATTCGGAGGCAGAGACGCGTCATTAGTTAGTGCGAGAAAATCATCAACCACGGGTTCAGGACGATGGGGAAGAGGATGTGGCTGTTGGCCGCCACCGCGAGCGGGAAGATCACTGCCCAGTCGACGCCGGGAATTTGCCATCCCGGTGGTACCAGGTTGTTTGCGAGGACGGCTATCATGGCGAACAAGAAGTCGATGACGAGCGCGAGCCAGAAACGGCGCAGGATCCGCGGGACTTCGATGAAGAAGTTCGACCGCTCCACCTCCTTGGTCGCACTCCACGTGATGTTGTACGAGAACGTCTGGGACAAGTGGATTGACAAGCCACTAAAGAAGCTGCGCGGCGTCGTGAGAAGTTCTCCAGGAATGAAGCCGCGATACTTCGTTGTCCGAGGCAGTACTCAAGGAGAGTATACCCAATGTTACCGGCGCCGGGGAAGACCACCGTACATGCCAGCCAGATCTCGAACGAATGTTCGTAAAACCCGTCAACGTTGAACGATAAACCGAGGATGATATACTTGATCAGCGAAAGCAACGCAGACGCAGCGAGACCGTAGTACGAGAACATGTCTGCGTTCCATCTTAATGTCAATTCATAATCGATGGGACCGAACTCACAAGACATCATGCTAACTTTGTAGTGAACAGGAGCGTCCGACCACATGAAGATGCGCAGCTGCTTGTTGATGGTACCTAAATGCCACCAGCGGATGAATGGATTGAAGCTGAGCTCGTTGCAACCTAACAAACAAACGTTAACAGATGGCAATCCAATTCACGAGCCGGGGACCTACCTTAAGAATACTTCTGCCATCGGTTCAGCTCGTCGTCGCACGTCAACGAGATACCCTCCTTGAAACCGCCCTCGGAGTAAGTCGACCACCGAATGATGTATCCTTCGAGTTGTACGCGATGATCAGACAGGCAATACTTCGCTCGGCCCGAAGACACCGACCTGAAGACGCAGGGCCATGTCGAAGTCCTCGGACACATCTTATTGTCATCGCCAGAATCCTCAAATGCGGCGTCCTGAAGCGCAGACCACCGGAGGAAGGCATTATGTCCGACGAAAGGCGCGACTTCGCCGTTTGCGCATGCCATGGATATACACTTATTGATGCGGCGGGTAAAGTGGGCGATACCGTTCTCGAAGTAGTGGTGCCAGTGGGCAACCTGCATGACATCTACAAAACAAAAGTCTGAGCACGTGTTCAGGTCCTCCCCCCGGGGACATCGTAGCGCCAACCCGATTCGTGCTGGATGATCGCAACCTCGGGGCACTCCGCAAGTTCGCGAGCCACGTCGCGGAAGCAGTCCCGTGATGAGGTGATCAGCACTCATCCAAAAAGGCGCGCTAGGGAGAAGCATGCAAGCCGGACCTCGAGTACGATGGTATCGGAGTCGACGGATGAGAATGACATCGCCCATACGGAGCGCCTTCGCGTTATGCGCCCAGGGCTTGAAGCGCTGTCCGCTTTCCTGGTAAATTTCCTCGACCGCCATGCGCAGCGCCTGTTCCTCGATATCCTCTTCACCGCCCTCTGAAGAGGCGGATAACGCATACTCACCTCCGCTGTCTGCGGAGCACCTCGACACCCAATCCAAGGTAAAGTCCTTCCAAGGGGCGATGAGGAGTTGCAAAAACTCTGATAACATGTAAATCGGCCGAATCATCGTCAAAACTGATGGCTCAATTTACCCTGCCGGGACAGAATCTCCACGAGCCCACCAACTGTGTCCAAGTCCATCGAGCCCAACACCTGCGTAAACTTCTCGTCCAGGTCCTTCGTTTTCGAAGATAAGGAAAACGTTGCGCGCGATCCTATGATGCCCTTGGTCTCGTAATCGTCGGCCTGTCTCATGTGAGTGGGTGGTGTTGTGAGCACAATTTCACAAGGGAACGTAAGTTACCATGCGACGCAAATTATCTGGAAGTGGCTCAGATTCGTCCTCGCCCCAGAGGATGAAGAGGACCGAAGGGATGAAATGCCGGTCCTAAGGGAACGTCGTCCAGGACGAGGTATTTCCTATCCAATCGAGTTGGTGAGTGGCGCCCTAGGAGATCCACCATTTTTTTTCAGGAATAACGTACTTTCAATTTCCTCATTAACGCCGTGTAATGGCGAGCACTCAAACACGACCAACCCAGGCGAGCGCGATACGACGTCGGGCGCAAGCGGAATGAATACGCACGCTCTCAGACACCCACGCTCCACTCTTGGGCATGTCGAACTTCCTCTCGACCCAAATGACCGTGCCGTCATTCTCGGGGTTGAGCGAGAGCCGCAAACAGTAATCGAATGGAGCCGGATCGCCAACATTTGTGCGGACGGCGGCGAGGAGGATGCCAGGTGCCCACCGGCGTTCGTGCTGTTCGTGATTCTGGATGGAAAGAGGCGAGATGATCAGGGAGGCACAACTCGCAAATAGAGCACGGAAATACACCCACCTCCTCCAACCGGCGCGCAAGCTCCACCACCTTGGTCTCAGGCTCGGCACCGGCTCGCGGCCCCGTTTCGGCGGCCCAGCGCCTCAGCGATCCACGCACGAGAGCGCTCGTCCTCACAAACGCGGATGCTCTGTTGGAGGAGGCGCCGGCAGCCACACGCTGCGGCGTGCCAACGGCCGGGCCGGCAGGACCGGATCGAGATGGACGACCTGATCGTCCTGAATCCTGATGCGTCTCAACTCACTATAAATTTATTTTCACTCGTTACGAATACTTATAGTACGATACTGTCTGCCAGTAGTCCCTCAGTCTTTCTCTCGAAGACTGAGCCCATATTCCAACATGCTCGTGCCTCGAGCTCTTCGAGATCCACCGCGCGGGCCCCTTTCCCTTTCCCTTGCTCTTCCCGTTTCGCAAGGGCGCCGCGGTCGGCGATGCCATCTCGACGTCTTGCGGGGAGGCAGGCGATTTTCCGTTTCTGGGCGTCTCTTTCGCCGAGGGCAGCGGCTGCGTCCTGAGACGGTCCGGGCTGTCCGATAGATGACGGCGACTCGACCGTGCTGGGGAATCTTGAGAGAGAAGGACGAGCTGAAATCGAGGGCGAGGGAAGCGATGCCAATGAGTCCTTTGCAGACATCACCAGCGGGCTCAGGATATCGGACCCGGATTGTGCAGAGGTCCAACCGAATAGGTTGTTGATAGATTTCTGCCTTAATGGAGGACTGAAGGTCGTGCCTATCGGCGTCCCTGGGAGAGAGATAGGTTGCATCTTGAGAGGAGGTGGATGGTGCGGGGGAGCGTTGGAATCCGGCGTTTCTGAGGCGATGGAGCCCTCCCCTGGCTGTGTCCCATACGTAGGTGGTCTGAATCCATCTACGATGGTTGGCTGGCGCTGTAGTCTGTCGAGGAGGGACGGCTCCTTAGTAAATCCATTCAAATGTGGCGCGGATTGGCTTGTCGTCAACTTAGCAGGCGGTGGAGCAGAGGTAGAAGCCGAACTAAGTGGGGATGTGTTGATGGGTGGAAGAATTGGCCGCGTGGCCGCCGTAGATGTTGAGACGGTTGGGAACGACGATGACGGGCCAAAGGGCCCCGTTGCAGGCTTCTTCTCGTCCTGCACGGATGCAGTGGATGGCGGTGCCCCAAACGACAGACCCGGGGAAAAGGCGGGCGCCTTGGGGTTAAGAGCCGTCGCGGGGGGCTTCTGCGCAGAAGCCGAAACGCTGGACGCGGGAGGTGTTGCGCCAGGTCCAAAGCTGGTGTCCAGTACCTTGCTGATGGGGCACTCTGCGAAGCAGAGAAAGTGGAGGCCTCGAGTTTGGCAACCTAGTTTACAACTGGAACTTGAAGAGCGTGCCGCAGGAGGAGCTTGATGGGTGCGTCATGCAGGAGACGGTGTAAGGAATACTTCCTTCGCTTTCTTTTATTGTCGTTGCTTGACATGGGATGGGTTTGCGCGTGTTTTAATTAGTGATTTGCAAGGCCCGGCCCAAAGCCCTAAAGCCGAGACAGCCGACAGCCCGACCCGGGCCGGGCCGTTACACCAGGCTGTGAGAGCCTGAGGAGCCGAGCTCTTAGTAGTGCAGTGCCCACACTAGCAAGCCTGAGCTACCTGCACGGAGCACTGACATCCACCCTTGTGTGCCAGTGGGCACGCGCATCCTCGGCTGTGTCTGTTCACTGGGCGTTGACTTTGGCACACACCGCACCCGCACCCGCTGACACTGCACCCATTTTCACACTGTGGCTGCAGGTGCGGGTTGAAACCGCAGTGTACCGTATACCTGTAATATCACACCCATATCATTATGGTACTTGTAGGTATAGTAGACTGGCTCAGAAAATACATACACCGAAATAATAAAGAATACTAGATGATTTATTGAGTTGGAGCTACGAGTTTGAGTAGGAAATGAAGAACAAAAACTACCTCCCCCCTGCCGCTGTTGCGCTACCGCCCCCGCGTTGCCGCCGCCGTTGCTGCTGCAGCCAGTGCCGCTCGTCGTCGTCGTCGCCGCCCCCAGCCTGCCGCTGCCGCTACTTGCTGCTGCTGCTGCTCTGCGCACGTTGCCGCCGTTGCCGCCGCTCGCTGCTGTCATCGGTGCCGCTCGTCGTCGTCGTCGTCGCTGCTGCGCCTGCTGCCGATGCGCTGCCGCTGCCGCTGCCTGCTGCTGCTGTTGCGATGCGCTGCCGTTGCCCTCACGTTACCGCCGTTGCGGTTGTTGCTACCGCCGCCATGCTGCCGCTCACGCTGCTCCAGCGCTGCGCCCTGCCGTTGCTGTAGCTACGCGGGAATCGGTCCCTCCGCTCGCGTTTCGGGCGAGGGAAGGGGGTGGGTGGCAAGAATCGGGCCCTCCAGGCTCCCGCAGCGACCACGGCGATGGTGCGGGTGCGGGTGGGGTGACGCTGCTGGCATGGCAGCGGCGGCGGCGACGGTGCTGGCGCGGGCGCGGTCACCGCGGGAGGGTGCTGGCACGGCGGTGGTCAGTGGTCACGGTGAGTCAGTGACGGCGCTAGTACGGCAACAGTGACCGTGCTGGCGTGGCAGCGGCCGTGGTGGCGCTGCTGGCATGGCGGTAGTCACGGTGACTGCGCTGGCGCGGCAGCAGTGACGGTGGCACGGTGCTGGCGTGGCAGCGGCCATGGTGACGGCGCTGGCACAGCGGCGGTCGCGGTGACGCTGCTGGCACGGCGGCGGTCACGGTGATGGCGCCGGCGTGGCAGCGGCAACCGCGTCAGCGGTCATGGTGACGCTGCTGGCGCAGCGACGGTGCGGGTGCGGTGACGCTTGCTGGCGTGGAAGCGGCCGCGGTGATGGTGCGGGCGCGGGGACAATGCTGGCGCAGCAGCGGGCGCTGTGACCCTGCTGGCACAGCGGCGGTAACGGTGATGGCGCTGGCGCGGCCGCATCCCGAATGCGACGGGGTCGGGCCGGAGGTGGTGGTGGTAAAGCTAGAGGAAATAGGAAAAGCGCATCAGTGGGAATGATATGAAAGAAAAAAAAGACCATGTCCACAGCTCGCGCTTGTGAGCGAGTGTGAGCGAGAGGGGGTGGTGGCGGTGATGTAGCGGCGAAACGTCGTCATAGAGAAAACCCCTAAGCCCGCGTTCGCAAGCGAGGGACATGGTGGCGACGTAGCGGCGGGGCGTAGGAAAGAAGCCACCCCCAGCTCGCGCTTGTGGGCGAGGGAGGGTGGCGGCGCGGTGATGTGGGGGCGAACTCGTCATAGGGGCAAAACCACCCACCGGGCCACCTCGCATTTGCGAGCGAGGGGTGTTGGCGATGCGGCGGCAGGGCGTGAGGAGAGGGGCTTTTGTCAGTTAAGAATGATATGACCAAAAAAAAAAATTGCCCCAGCTCGCGCTTGTAGGCGAGAGGGGGTGCCACGATTCGGTGCTGGCACAGCAGTGGTCACGGTGACTGCGCTGGCGCGGCAGCGGTGACGGTGGCACGGTGCTGGCGTGGCTCCGGCCGTGGTGACGGCGCTGGCACGGCGGCGGTCACGGTGACGTGTTGACGCAGCAACCGCGGCGATGGTGCTGGGGCGGGCGCTGTGAGTCGCGGTGAGTATGCGTTTGACGCGAGGAAGGGGGTGGGTGGCAAGGATCGGGCCCTCCCGCTCGCGTTTCGGGCGAGGGAAGATATATGAGCGAAGGAGGTGATGTACGCGTTTTCCCCCTTGAGCCGCGGCCTGAGCGGAGCCGGCCCGAGGCCGCGCCTGAGCCTTCTACCTCGGCTCTCAGCTTGATGTCTAGGAGAGCCCTAGGCTGGCTAAGCCGAGCCGAAGCCGGGGCTATTGAGCCGAGCCGGGCCCTGCAAACGAGATAGCTTATTATATTTGGCCCCTCCCCTCCCTCGCCTCAACTGCGAGTCGGAGGGGTTGCGCTGCTTACCGCCACGCGGCCTTCAATTGCGGTCGCCCACCCGCCCGCTGATCGCCCCCCGCTGGCAGATCGCACGCCGCCCGCACGCCACATACCGCACGCACGCCACACACCGAACGCACGCCACACACCGAACGCACGCCACACACCGAACGCACCGCACGCCGCACGCCCACACGCCCGCACGCCCGCACGCCACACACACGCCCGCCTGCGCGCCCGCAGATCGCACGTTGGGGACGGGGTCATGTACTAATAGGATTTATGTTGTAGTTTCCCTTCGCGTGCCCTTATGGCCGTTGTTTTGTAATATCATTACTTCAACCACACCCGCGGTTTTCACAACACCGCAAATAACCGTGATAAAACCGCAGTAAAAAAAACGTAAAATTTCGCGGGTTAACCGCACCCGAAACCGTTCGGGTGCGGTGTTGACGGGCGCGGTTGCGGGTCAAAGAAATCTCACCCGTGGCCCGTGTCGCGCCCTAGACCGTCTGGCAGAGAAATAGCTCACTCGTCGCACTCATGGAACTGTACATGTTCAAGTTTAGGCCTCAACTGCCATGGTGATTCAATCTCTATAGGCGAGTCATGGCGACCCATCCCCACCCAGAATATCCACCACTGGCAAGCCATATCGAGAGGACCGTCATTGGACTCCACCGCTAGAGACCGAAGTTGTCTAGGTATAAAAGGTGAGCCAGTTCCCTCCTCTTCTTACCAGGGTCTTCATTCCTTGACCGTTCTATCATTTTCTACCAGTTCGACTTACTGCGATCACAATGATGTTTGTGAAAACCATCATAGCACTTTCTCTTGCCATTCTTGCTGTTGCTGCTCCGGGTCCACAGCCCCAGGGTACGTCTATGCTCTACTTTTCATGCTCTTGCACAAGCTTCATTAAGGTTTCGTAGGGAGTCTTGGGACTGTTGGCCAGGCTCCTAATCCTAATAATCACCAGGACCTGGGTGGTGGTCGAATTGCTGCCCGTGCTCCACAGCCCCAGGGTACGTCTATGCTCTACTTTTCATGCTCTTGCACAAGCTTCACCAAACCGGATTAAGGTTTCTTAGGGACTCCTGGGGTTCTTGGCCAGCGTCCTAATGACGGCCAGCCTCCTAATAGTCACCGGGACCTGAGTGGCGGTCGAATTGCTGCCCGTGCTCCACAGCCTCAGGGTACGTCTATGTTCTACTTGAATCCATGCTCTTGCACAAACTTGACCAAATTAAGGTCTCGTGAGCAATCTTAACGAGGTGGTGGGTCACCGTGACCTTGGCAGGACTCTTAATAATCTCGCTGGAGGAGCTGGGCCTTTGTGAAGGTATTGACCTTGTTCGAACTTGTTATTGACGTTATTGACTCCGGAAGCTCAGCTCTAGAATTGTCAACGTCCACCTTGTCTGGAAACGACGCCCACATACTATAGTTACATCATCACTATTGGCAGATATTGGCGTGAGAAGCTAGTACTAGTATTTGCATCAGCAATGGACAGAACCAATTTCGTGTCACCGTCGTTACCTTTCTTTCTATAGGAATTTATTCCGCGTGAGTGGGACAAGGAAAATGCCTTTCCCTCTGGGGCTATTAGGCGTTTTTCGTCATCGTACATACGTCCTCCAAGCGAATAGCCATGGGTGCGTGAGATTTGCGGGAAACACTAATACTTACAAGTGTGTGAAGTCATCGCAGTGACAGTTAGTCTTGTTACCACTGCCACTGACAGGTTGATCGCGACGCAAGAGGCCTAACTTGAAGGAGAGGGACTTCATCACACACAACAGGCCACCTTTTTTTCGGGCAATCACTGTGCGACCGCTCAGTCAGTCGCGTTGCAGTGGCCGGGGTAGAGACCAGTTGGAATTCAGTTGATCTCCAATCACTTCTCACACATCTGCCAATCCTCTAGGGCGCATCCGAGTCCAGCCATTCGCATGGGACCCATAACCCTTCTGCATCACGATAACGACTCTGTCCGGTCTCGGTTCATTTTCTTATTTCCGGACGCATTCTTCATCCGGTCCCCTTCAAGTTCCATGAAGGCCCTTCCCATTCCCATCGCGTTTCATGTGTCCGCTATGAAGCAGCTCTAAGAGCGCGAGCGCGAGTCCGAAGGTAAAGGGGGATGCCTTAGAGAGACCAAGGCAGGGGCAGGGGAAGCGGGCGAGTCAAGATGAGGTAAGATCGGGAGAAGCAGGGAATAATGACAGAGACAGAATCGATCTCCAATATTGGAAGGAGAGAGGTCGCATGGAGGCGTTCGAGAACACAGTCCAATAAAATCTTCCTTACCCTTCACTGGCAAGAGGGCTTCTACAGCGGTTTATATACAGGTGTGCACGTCAGTACCTGGCCGCGATTCAGTCGATACTACGGCCGAGGGATACACAAGAGGGGGAGAGTATAATTCTGGAATCCAAAAGAGGCGGGATGGACTGTCAATAAAACGGTGATGTAAGGAGAGTAAAGGACATCGAGCGCGAGGTCACGAATTGAGACTC
>WTXC01000120.1:0-79143 GCA_022496195.1 Lactifluus subvellereus | reverse complement strand
ATTCCAGGGTTGTCCCTTTTTGGTTAGTGTGTTCAGGGGACGAGCCTTGTGTGCGAAGCCTTTAGGAATGGGCGGAGCCAGCCAATAAGGCCTAGGAAAACACGGAGTTCATGCACATTTTTGGGGGGAGGCCAAGTGCGCACTGCTTCCACCTTTGCAGGGTCCATTTGTACCTTTCCTCCCCCAATGATAGTCCTAGGTACGCCACTTCGGACTGTTCAAAGGCGCACTTCTCCGGCTTTAGGTATAGGTCATTCGCCATAAGTCTTTCAAGGACCTGGTTCACTATTTCTCGGTGTAGGGGAATGTCATTTGTAGTGGCAATAAGGATGTCGTCCAAGTAACATAAGACCATGCCGGTAGCAATGAGGTCTCTGAGGACGTCATTGATAAACTTCTGAAACGTTGCTGGTGCATTGCACAGGCCAAAGGGCATGACGTTAGGCTCCCAGTGGCCTGGAGGCTTCGTTCTAGTTGCAGGGGTCTTAAACGCCACTTTCCACTGGTCCCCTTCTTTGATGCGGATGTTGTTGTAGCCTGCTCTCACATCTAGGGCTGTGAAAAGTCGGGCTCCAGCTAATCGGCGGGTGAGGTCTTCAAGGTTGGGGATGGGGTATCGGTCAGGGATGGTGTAGGTGTTTAGGCGGCGAAAATCTTGTACAGGGCGAAAGGAGCCGTCCTTCTTAGCAACGAAAAAGATTTGACATGCATAGGGGGACTGGGATGGGGATATATATCCCTTGTCGATCTGGTCATCGACATAGTCATCTACCGCATCCTGTTCTTTAGTGTTAGTGGGTAGGTTCGACAATCTAGTGTCTTTGGGGCATCATTGGTGAGGTTTATGGCATGGTCACAGGGTCGAGATGGGGGGAAGCGTCGGGCTTCTTCTTCACTGAAAATCTTCTGGTGTTTGTGGTACGCCTCAGGGACTAGTTGCTGCCAAGTTTCTTCTCTTTCTTGGCTGCTTCCCTGACCGCAATCTCGGTTGCAATGGTAGTCTTTCGTACAAACTCAGGGGGGAATGACACAGGCAAAGATCTGTTCGCCTCTTTGTAGGTGGTAAGCAGTTCGTTTTCCAGCTTTCTTAGTGGCCGCTAGGGGACTTGTGCAGCAGCCCTTTCGGATATAATATAGATTGGGAGTCCTTGCATGGTTCCCTCAGTCCAATCTACTGTGGATTGAACGCTGCGAACCAGGGGAAACCCAAGATCATCCTGTCTTCTCCTAAGTCTGTGATGTAGAAGCGCATGAGCTCTTCCTTGTCTTGTAGACGGACCAGGAGGTCGGCATAGTGGGTGATCTCTCCTGCTTTGTTGGGGGTTCCATCTACGTTTTTAATTGGCTTAGACTTTTCTAGTCTTTGGAGGGGGAAGCGTAGTCTTCTAGCCGTCTTCCAATCGAGGCAATTGGAGGTAGCTCCGGAGTCTATAAGGATTTATCTTCGGCCATCGAGTGTGCGGATCGTAAAACAACTGGTATTGCCATAGATTTCTGTCGTGATACAAATACAGTGTCCACTCGAAGTGCTCGTACCCAGGCCGATGGGGTAGAGCGTCCTAAAAACCCTTTTGGGCGAAAGCCTTCTCCAAGAACTCCTCCTTTTCCTCCGCAGACATAGTGTTAATGGAGTCGATTACTCGATCGACTCCAAGCTTCTCTTCTTTCTCTGGCTTCACTTCTTCTTCTTCAACAGTAGTTCTGATATATGCAGGGGGTCCCTGAGACGGCTGAGAGTGGTTGGTTCTATTAGAAGGGGTAGAGGTGGATCCAGTGCGTGTGGGGCAATTTCTGGAGATGTGTCCCATCCCAGTGCATCGGAAACACTTGCCAGCCTTCATGAGTCGTTGCTTCTCATCGTCTGTTAGGGTCCTGCCAATGCGATCAACGTCCATGGGGACTACTGCATTGTTCCGGTTCTGGTTCTGGTGTTGGGGAGTGAATGGCTTCTGTTTCATGTTGAAAGAGCGGCGCCACACTCCCTCAGACTTCCCAAAGCGAGAGCGGGTGTCTTTGCTTTTCCAGGTGGGGTAAAGCATCTTTAGGCGGAGCCAAACATCGTGTTCAGTGTGTGCTGCAGCCACCCAATCATCCCACGTCTGGGGGTTGTGTCGTTTGATAATTTCCTTCCCTAATTCATCAGGAAGGCCCGCTCGAAGGGTGTCCAGTGTCCCTTCCTCATTGAGGCCATATCCGGCCTTTGCTGCATATGTGCGGAACTTGGCAAGGTAGGAATCTAGATCCCTTCCTTCCATTCGGAGGCTCTTGAGTTGGGCGATTGCATTCTGCTTTTCAGCTGAGTCCGCAAAGGCCTGATTAAATTCTGTGGTGTAGTGAAGCCAATAGGCATTATTGGTGGAGGGGATCTGGACATGGTTCGTATTTGGGTCATCTGGGGCACTTTTTTCCGCAATCCAGGTGTGTATGATGTCGACCCAGTCGTCTACTTTCTCTCCTCGTATATAGCTGAGAGCAAGGAGAGTCTTTCGGAGTGGATTGGACATTATGTCCGTTCCTTCGTTTAGTCCCGCATAAATGTTAAACTCTCTGACAAATGTCTTGGCCTTGGTGCGATCCCCTTCGAATATAGTAGGGGGATTGCCTATGGGTTTGCCACCAGTCCCCTGTGCAGGGGCCGGGGCTGCTGGTGCGGCCTGTTGGGCCGCTTGCTGCTGTGGTTGGGGGCCAATATTTGCCATGATCGAGGGTAAGGGGTGTAAGGCGGCAGGGGGTTGTTCGATAGGGTGTGTGGGGACTAGAAGGGTAAGGGGGGATTGTTCTTCTGGCGGGACAGGTTCTCCTACAATGCCGAGGAGTGTAGGGGGTTCACTTGGTGGGGACTGGAATGATTCAGTAGTGTCGGATTCTAGTTCTTCTCGTGGGTCTTCTGGACGCAAATGTCCTAGGCCTATAGCCTGTTCTTGGTCTCTACTGAGGGCGAGGTAGTCTGAGGAATAGGTGTTCCCGTCTATGAAGAAGAGGGGAAACCACTGGTTTCGATCCTGATCAAACTCTACTGCTCCTCTTCTTCCGTTGAAGTATCTGACCCAATAGCCTGCTCCGAGGCTGTCTTCTCTCCAATAAGCTGTTCCTCTGACGTGAGGGAGGAGACTGTCTTCTCCTCTTCTGTCGTAGATGAAATACTCGTCTGGCCAAACAGGAGGAGGGTCCTGTAAGTCTTGGCGGGTAAATCCCTCTTCTTGGTCTGGTTCTTCTTCCCCTCGAGCTGAGTAGGAAGCCACTGTGTTTGGAGGAGACTCGACTTAATGTTAGGCTCAAGCGTTGGCCTTCTGCACGACTTGTGCGACGGGTTAGTTCGTTGACTTGGTCTAGCCCAAGTCTAGGCTTCGGTGGACTCTGGAGGGCCTGGAACGCACAGGTGGAGTGTGATTCACAAGAGGAGTGGACAGTCCCTTCAGTGCGATGTTAGGAAGGATTGACGAATCGTCCCTACACAACGCAATGAGAGGAAAGGCGGATCGACACTTCAAGGGGTAGGGCACAAGCTTGGCAAAGCTCCTGCCTCTGCGCCTTGAGGGGAAGTGCAGACTAAGGTAATCACAAGATAACCTCAGCTTGCAGAACAGGGAAACTAGCTTGATTGCTCAAGAAGTCGAGTCTGAGTACATACAGATGAGGTGAAGCACTATAAGTACTGGGTAGGGTCAAGGGTAGTGCGTCATCGTAGCTATGATGTCATGTACTAGGGTAAAGGGGGAAACGCGTCATCGTACAGGGTTGAGGGTAAGTGCGTCATCGTACCAGGCCTAGGGCCCATCATCAGTAAGCAAGAGGCGGCCTCATGGTTCGCATGAGGCAGTGGGTCAAAGGGGAAGGCATACAGAAAAGAAAAGTAAGGGTACTCAGTCCAGAGCAGTCCAGAACGTAACACCGCTAAGTATAGTACCAGCCCCACAGGCCACTGTGGAGCGGGGTGAGTCAGGATCGAGTCAGGGCTAAGTATAGTATGCGCTCCACGTCCAGTGGAGCGCAACGAGTCATAGCTATCGGGGTCTAGAACATGAGGCGAGACGCGGGCTAGGTATCGTAGCGAAATGAAAAAGAGACGGTCCGCTCAGTCTGAAGGGGAAAACGTAACAGCTCTGATGTAGAGACCCTAAGCTAGTTCTTCTCGTACCAATACTAGTCTTGTGATTCGCCAATTCCCACTCTACTTGTGAACCACGACTCCTCTGGGAG
Source organism: Lactifluus subvellereus (assembly GCA_022496195.1). NCBI lineage: Eukaryota > Fungi > Basidiomycota > Agaricomycetes > Russulales > Russulaceae > Lactifluus > Lactifluus subvellereus. Next base: position 74,943 of record WTXC01000120.1, on the reverse strand, counting down.
ACTCCAGACATTGATCTACCCTCTGGTCCAAAGGCCTCATCAGCCTTAGCATGACAGAGCGATACACGTGAAGACTACGCGTAACAAAGGCACTGCTTCGCTCTCACGCCTCTCTTAAGTCGGCTGTAACGACTTAGCTCTGGGCCTTCGCACTAGTCACATGCTCGCCCTACTCCGAAGATCTTAGCTTCACTCTCGTGTCGACGTGACCACCAGAAGTGTCACACTCAGGACCACGTGCTCGTTGCCTCGCACGTGCTCATTCTTGCCCACACTCAAGTCGCACAAGTCGTGCTCATGGCCCGTCGAGCCGTAACACCTCTGCTTCCATCTTTTGATCAGTGCTGTGGTGCCATGGGCAAAGAGGAGCTTGTTAGCAAGGAGAGAGGTGGCAAGTGTGCCAATAGGGCTGCGTGTATGGTACACTTTTTTTCCTTCCCTTCTGCTTACCTAAGATCCATGACCGGCTTAACCCGGACTGCTTTCCCACCGGCCTAACCGGGCCTGTTGATCCGTTGGAGGCTCTGAAGTTAAGTTAGCATCGAAATACTGGTAAAGATTACATAATTCTTTTTTTTAACTTTATTTTTTTTTATTTCTACAATAATTTTAGTGTGAGAAAAAAATCGGCATGAGCTGCCGATCCCCATTCAATCTCAGCCCTATGGCTGTAAAAACCGAAATAGGGGTCTGTCTCTTTGAAAACCGCTGTAATATCCGCATAATTTCATTTTCGCTTAACTATGAACCCAGCTGTCAAATCTTGGAGGTCCGCAAAGATAAATATAGGTAAACAAGGGCCCATCCCGTAAGGTTTTGCAATTGAACTCGTGGAAACAGGCAGGCAGACTGAGTCGAGTCACTGGCAGGCGGCAAGTCGCGAGGCGCCGCGTGCCAGTGCCTGAGTTCAACTGATAGTTTTAGTTGCCCAGCGGCGGCAGAGCTGTCCCCCCATCCATCTACATCTACTGTTGTATCCGTGCCAACAAGAACCCCCTGTCAAGATTGAACATCTTTCTACTCCCCCTCCGTCTAACAATGATGTTTCCCATGTCTCAAGGTACTCGTGCTCATGAAGCCATCCAACTAGGAGACCCGCCTGAAGAAGCGATCGGTGCTGGTATGTTACCCCATCGAACAGCAATTCTTCTCAGTTTGACCCAACACCACCAGGAGAATCTATCCATCACTCTACAGAGGGGTCTGAGCATCTCCTTTCCATGTATCTAGACATGGCATCGAAGGAAGATAAAGATATGGCAGAACGCTGGAATGGAAATGCTGATGGGATCATTCTCTTCGTGAGTCCTTTATTATTACACGCCATGTCAACTCAAATATCGCAGACTGGTTTATTCTCTGCTGCTGTCGCGGCACTGATCACGGTGTCAATTCAGGACCTCCGGCCAAGTTCACAGGATACATTCTATCTCGCGAATATTTACAAGGTGCTCGCCGATACCAATGGATCTCAGGTCTCTATCCCTTCCACCTCCAATTTCTCTCCACCGAGGCACGCCGTCTGGGTTAATTCACTCTGGTTCTTGAGCCTGGCTATCAGTCTTACGTGTGGCGTGTTGGCCACATTGGTACAGCAGTGGGCAAGACGATACATCAGAGTCACTCAGGCACCCTACAGTCCACATAAGCAAGCTCGCATCCGTGCATTCTTTGCTGAAGGTGCCAACAAGTTCCATTTTACCTGGGCAGTTGAGGCATTGCCTACCCTGCTACATCTTTCCCTTTCCCTCTTCTTTGCTGGCCTTAGTGTGCTTTTGTTCAATATGAATCGCACAGTATTCGACGTCGTGATTTGGTGGGTCGGGTTTTGGCTGGTCACATACTTGTGCATTACCTTCCTGCCGGTCATTCGTCATGACAGCCCATATTATTCCCCGCTTTCCTCCTTAGTCTGGTCTCTTTATACCTACGGACTGTACATCATCTTCAAGATACTCCGAAAGCTTACTGCGTTCGGGTATTTCAGCTACGCAATTTGGGAACGCTTTCTTCGCTTAGAGAACCGTTATCGAAAACGGTTCATATATGGGATCCGTAAAGCAGCCGAAGAATCCGCTCTGAGACTGTCAGCCGAGATCGATGGTCGTGCTCTGGTATGGACACTCGAGTCTCTGGACGGAGGACCCAAACAGGAGCAGCTCTTTGCGGGCATCCTTGACTTCTGCAAGTCCGCGGCTGTCACTGATCCCGGCATTTTCAAACCACCGAAGGGTGAGAAGATCTCGGAGGTTTTGGTCGGATTGATGCACCATACATTGTCATCCAATTTGGCCCCGGAAATTAAACTACACCGGATCGAGGTCTGCAGGCAAGCAATGGGTGTGGCATCTCTTCCCATCACTTGGCCCATCTTGCAACGTGTTATCTACGAAGACTGGGATGGACTCTTGAAGTCCGTCGATTTCGGACGCTTTCTGACGACGGCCAATTACAGCGACCCAAACGCTGATTACCACTCGAAATGCGTGGTTGCTGCTATTCTAGCAACCGTCCAAGAACACGATGGCCATTGGTACGAACTCGCCTCCTGCCAGTTGGGCATGCCAAGAGCTGTCCTTGAGAGCTACTTGACTCAAGGAGATAGCATATTACTTGCCAATTGTATCAACATTTGTCGGCGCACGATTCAAGCATATTCAGAAAATCATTGGACTATCGGTGCTGGCTGGCGGTCGAAGAGCCTCGAAATCGTTTCCAAGTTGGACGCACAAAATACCAGTCCTGGATTGCAACGCGATTTCTGTTGCCTGTGGAACGAACTGATTTGCATGACAAGGGATTCCGCAGATCGGCGCCTGCCATCACTTGCTATCTTTATGCTTCGACACATTCGCAACATTTACATCGATTTACACCAAGGCACCCCTGCTATACCTATTGCATTCTCTGCCTCCACCGACGATTACGCCAACGTTCTGTTCTACCCATCGTCTTATCCTTTGTGCAACATGCCGGACCATCACCCACACTTATCCGAGGTTGTCGTCGACCGAACGGGAGAGACCGCTCCCACTCCTGCCACAACTTTCCCCACTGTCCCTCGTCGTGACGCCATTCCACCCCCCGCATACGAGCCGTCAGCTGGTAGTGTTCCTGACGCGGCTCCACCCCCTACTTCGGTTGCTGTCTCGTCCCACTCCCCTCCGGAGCGTCTCGAAGGCCACCATCGACCTGCTGCATCGGATGTGACGGCTCGCGGTACAACACAAGGCACCATTGACCTACCCACTACTTCACCGACGGCAAGGTCTGATCCTCTTTCCACGCCGGCAGCTTATCCATCCGTCCCTCTGCAAGTCTTCGCTTCCCCATCTAATGGTACACTCGCCCCTTCTGTAGCACCTGGCATGTCACCTTCATTTCCTCCAACCACGATTCTCAGCCACACGCCTCCTGCAGGGTTAGAGTCATTCTCAGCCTCTCTCCCATCCCGATTTGACCAAGCATCATCGGCCGCTGCCATTTCCCTCGCTCCTCCCCAGGCGACCTCCGTTCCTATAGAGGCCCCTCATCTACACCAGTCAGTGCCGTCAGGTCCTAACATAGCCGCAGATCTTTCCCGCCGTTCATTCGATGCAGCACCCTTCCCTCACGACATCGATCGCTCACAGTAGAATGGATAGTTCTGCGCTCTCTCGATCGCAGTCGTTACGTTGGGTTTTTATGCAAGTTTCCAGTGTCCGTCTTTCAAAGGCGTCACAAGGCCCGCACTAGTGTAGATAATGTAAGATCAAGGTGTCCTCTGCCCTCTGAACCGTCAATTTCGTATCCTTTACCTTCGAACCGAACCGCTGTCTTTAGAAATACCGCAACCGTCCCAGAACTTCGGTGCGCCACCAAACCCAGCAACGTTGGCAACCCCTGCCTCATCTGTTGTTACAATTTCGCTTGTTTCTTTGCCGCTCTTGTCTCCCTGTCCGATCTAGCGCTATGTCTCCACCTTCCCACCTTTCACGGCCTACTTATTGCCCCTATCCCGCTTCGCGTTCCATACCTCGATCTCGTACTGTACCTATCTCGTCGCTTCTTTGTTACTCGTCCGATTTCTTCTCTGTACTACTACGTTTTGCGTGGGTATCGTGTCATTCAAGGCTTGACCGTCTCCTTTTCGACTTACTCCCGACCCGTAGAATTCGCGGCCGCTATGTTGAATTACCTATGCATCTCGTGCTCCATGGTGCTTCACCTTTATGTATTTAAAACCTCTTTTTGGAATCGAAGGAGCAATGAAGTTGCTTCGCATTGTTCTCGAAAGCTACTGCGCACGCCTTAGTCACCTTCTAAGTCATCTTATCGAATATCGATGTCGTCCTACCTCCCCTTACTTTTTATCCTCCCACCTTTCCTTCCTTGCATCATAGTTGCCTTTGCCTCCTTCTATCCCTCCCTTTTCACTCACCCCCCGGTGCGCCCCGTCGTATGTGCAATGATAGCATTCAGTCCATCACGAAGCCTGACCAAACATGGTAACCTAGCGCAATTTCTGAAGCCAATCGTGGATGCCCATGTGGGGCCCGGGGGCCATGTGTCAGCGCCGGTATTGAGAATTTAATACGCAGCTCCCCTGGTACCGAGAGAAGATAAGGAAATGACTTCGAGTTCCACGGTTGTCGCGCTTGGTTCTTGGCTATATGTTCCCATATGTCGCTTTGCACCGCAGGAATACAACTCACATAGCTCGGCGGGCTCGGCAAGCACAGGTCAAGTGCGACGCGGTGCCCATGAGCGAGACTCGGGCGCTGGTACCACACCGCAAGCGCTTGATTAGCGGACTGGGGAGGCTATCAGTGTGTCTTTCCTTCGGGAACGGGGGCGCGGTCACACCTGGTCGGAAACTGTGCGAGGGGCCGGATGTAGCACGAGCCTGAAGAATTCGAGGCAAGGCGTACCACGTCGGAAGCAGAAGGCCGAGGAGGAACAAATCACCACGGCTGATCCCGTGGACATCGGTGCCCCACACGCCAAAGAGCTCACCAATGCGCGGGCTGCGTCTATATCCGAATACGCGGGGTATTGTGTCGCTCTCCAGGCGAGAACGCCACCCACCCCGAGTTGCGCTCACGGTCATCGGTGTAGGTGGGGGCGGAGGCACCCTCCGTCATGACTGCGTGGGCCATTGAGAAAACGTCGCGAGTGTCAAAGCATGCGCATTTTGTTCCGGAGGCGCGACTCCGATGGGCAGAGATATCGAGTTGTCACAGTTGCATAACGGTCTATCTCATGCCGAAAGTATCCTACGTCGTAGCATAGCTTGTCCCCCAAAGGGAGCGCAATGTAAAGTGCAAACTATCATGTAGAGTCAGTGGCAATGGTACACTGGCACCGTGACTGGCACATTTCCGAGTACGTTCAGGATCAGGCCACGTGTTGCCTTCGATCTTTCCGAGTCCCGTGACTCGAAGGTCACGATGCTGGTCTCCTTGAGTTTTTATCTACCAATTTACGACACTGCACCCCCTTCTCCATTATGTCACTCGCTGGCATGGTTGACCTGCCTCTCGAACTCCTGATTGAAATAACGAGCTTTGTGGCAGTATCCACCCAGGATGTCCGCCAGCTTCGCTGCGTGGACAAGACTTTCCACCGCGTCGCAACACCTGTGGCTTTCAAGACCACAATAATCCATACGACGGATAAGAGCACAAGAGGGTTTCTGAATTTGCTAAACTCATCCAATATTGTCAACCATGTTCGAGATATCACACTTGTCGAAGAACCCTTTCTTACTGAACAACCCTTGCCGCCCGAGACAGGTAGTAGTATGTTTAACCATATCAGACGGGTGCTGACGTCATATTACCCCGAAACTCGCAGTTAGAAACGATGAGAATGTTAAATATGAGCGAGGTAACAACTTTGCGCATATTGTCAAGAAAATCATCGCTGAAAAATGTAAGCCAGTCATCAATAGTCTGAAAGACACCTTCGCTGCTCTTCATCGGATCCCTGCATTGGAGTCACTCACGTTCTATTTCACTCCGAATGTTTGGGAGGAGGGTTCATTCTCCGATACAGATGCACCGCCGTCGAGATTCCTCCTCCTCCAATGGCACGTCCTTGGTGCGATAGCGCACAACCCGAACCCACTCCCAACACTGCAGTCTCTGACGATCCACAAGTGGCTCGCTATACCTCACTCACTGTACTCAGAAGCCCCTTTTACGCGGATAGTCGCGTCACTGCGACATCTACGGTTCATGGTGGACGCGGACGACCACGAGAATGCAGACAGTGAAGAACCATTCATGAAATTTTGGTGCCAAGTTGTCAAAGAAAATGTGCTACAGCTTGCAGTGAACCTCGAGTCACTCGATATGGACAGCAGTCTGGGATTCGGGCACTCTTTTGACTTCAGTTCGCTCTCTTTTCCGCGTCTCACCGCGCTCTCGCTCACGAGGGTCATATGGGAGGAGGGCACGGCCATTGGCGGGCCAACTCTCTCAGGGGTGGAGAATTTCGTTGCCCGCCATGGAAAAACGTTGAGGAAGCTCGAGCTGCGCAACTGCGCAATCAATGTCCAGAAGGGTAGGGATACGCCAATCCGCTGCTGGGCTGCCGTTTGGAACCAGTTCGCAAACGAGTTGACCGAGTTGGTGAATTTCGTCGCGGATTTCAGAAGATCGGTGCAATACGTTTACTACGATTTTGGCTTTGTACCCATTTTTTTCCGATTACGGGGTACAGAAGATGACGCGCCCGCGCTTGCGGCATTCGAGGCAACCATAGAGGCGCGGCGGAAGTGAAATGGACGATGTCGAGAGGAGACGGCGAGATGACGGTCTCGCTCTCGGGTCGGGGGACATACCAGTCATAGAGTACCATACCGGCGGAAGGTGGTTTCTACGGTGACATTGAAATGAAATTGAAAAGGCAAACCAGAGAAAAGAAGCCGCTCAAGGGTCATTCGTGACGCTGCCCTCGTCCGTTCCGTCATGCCAGCCGGATTGCTTGGCCTACCTTTGGAACTCCTAATAGAAGTCACGAATGTTGTGGTGTCCTCGCAAGATCTCTAGCTACGATGTGTGAACAGGACTTTCCATACCTTTTCAACGTCTGGCGCTTTCAGTCCATACCACACAAGGCTTTCTGAACCTGCTGAATTCACCCGACTTTGCCAGGCATGTGCAAGATGTCACGCTCGTCGAGGACTACTCTTAAGTACTAAGAGTGGGCCTACCTAGGGTCAGGCATTCGAGGTGGGCCGGGGCTCAGTGCGAACAAAATCGTGGCCACAGAGGAAGAAGACGAGAGGTATGAACAAGGTATTTATCGTGCTGTAATTCGAGGATATTATACTGTAACGACCGCCGAATAGTTGGGAGGTCTCTCGGACGTGGCTTCGCCACTCTTCCCGCTCTGGAACCCCTTACCTTCTCGTTTAATCCTAACATCCGTCCCATGGGTCAATCCATCTATATGGATGATGACACCGTGGCCCGGTTTTTCCTTCTTCAGTGGGACATCCTCGGTGCAGTGGCGTCCAATCCAAACCCACCTCCCGGATTGCAGTCTCTTGCAATCGACAACACGCTCGCAGTACCCCACACACTGTATGCTGAAGCGGCCTTCGCGCGGATAGTTGCGTCGTTGCGGTATCTACACTTCTTCGTGCTCACAGATCCGCACTGCCTATCATACACTGAATCCACAGCTCACGGAGTTCTGGGTGCAAGTCGTGGAGCAGCACTTCTATCCGCAGTGAACATCGAGTCACTTGCCATAGGCAAACTGGTTCAGAGCTGCTTCTTGACTTGAACTCGATCACTTACTCACGCATTACCGCTTCCTCGCTGAATAATTTCATATGAGAGAATGTGGCCTGGCCTGTCATCCCTTTCCCATGAGAGTGCGTATTACCCGGGTGGAAGGTTTCATCGTTCGTCACCCCAAGACACTTCAAAGACCTCGAAGTGCATAATTGTACAATCTTTCTACCCGACTATCCGCCTTCGTTCCGCTACTGGGCGGACGTTTGGAACCGCCTTGCTGCGGTGTTGACCGAGTTGGTGCACCTCGTGGTGGAGTTTCGACACCATAACATCCCAGGCAATATTACGTAGAATTCAACAACGGCTACTCCTTCGGCGACTTGATGGATATGGAAGAGGACGAGCCCGCGCTCGTGGCATTCAAGGCTATCTTGGAGGCACGGAAAACGGTAGCGATTGCCAGTGAGAGAGATGTGATGTGGGGGGTGAAGATGTCACGTGGGGAGTCGAATTGGACAATGGTCATGCATTTTACAGCTCAACATACCACTCGTAAAGTCTTGACAATGTTACAAAAAGAATGCCGTGCCTTGTCCAGCAGTTTGCCGGGTTTGTCGTACCACACTGAGACTAGTAAGGATCCGAGATAGAATCCATCATCATACGGGCCAATGAGGACAGGTCGGACCTATTCTGTTCCCTCATAATTCAAAATATGAGCCGTATGTAACGGATTGAGCATTGTACTCAGAATATCCGCAAAGTTCTTCGATTGCTCACTTCCTCAGCTGGACGAACAAGAATGGGTGTGGTTCGTGGTATGATTTCCACTCGTAACTCGGTTGCAGCTCCCGATTAAGCAAACGATTGTGAACAGTTTGAAGGAACGTGATGTCACGCAGGAACGAGCGAATGGATATGGCATGACCTTGTTAGGGAAGATGCAGTAGCTGGTAGTAATGCGTACTAGTAATATACACCACAGTGACCTTGGCCCAAGTGCTTCGCGCTAGTTGAAGAAGCACGCACGAAATGAAAACACGCTAGCCCCCATCAATCGTCATCCTTAATATCATGCTTCTTCTTCAGTTGCACCAATTCCTCTTCTCTGCGGGCGAGCTCTGCCTTGGCCGCCGCGGCATCCTGCTTCGCAGGCATGTGATACAGCACTACAATATATCGCTCTTGCAAATGGAACCCATTTAGATGTTCCAGTGCGTTCTTTGCCTGTAATAAACAGAGTCAGCCGTTTTGATTGGGGGGGCGGAGGTAAAGCCCACGAACATCCATGACGTCGTCGAATACTACGAATGCTGTTCCCTTCGTCTTCGGCTCGTTCCCAATGCGAATTTGTCTAATGCTTCCGTAGCGACCGAAGAGGTCATACAAATCCTCGCCCGTGATCTGATAGTTTAAATTCTTGACGAAGAGTATACGGTTGGCGCCAGGAGGAAGTTTGGCCTGTAGCAAAGACACACACGTGAGTAGATGCGCTGTTACTCTTCCGAAACAAGAGATGGGACTCACAGTTGGCCTTTGCATAGACATCCCGTGTACTTACTCTTTTGAGGGTAGTGGAGAAAGCGTGGTTGCTCCTAGCGTGAGGTTATGGTTGGCTTATGCCTAACTTGTCTCGGTAGCTGACGTCATCACGATGTAAGGAAGGTGTTTGGGATCGATCGGATCGGAAGGGGTTAGTTGGAACAGTGACTTACCTATCTCTTTCAGATCCTATGGTACTTATTCTTGATGTCCAGATTGAGGATATGACTGCAGATCTGTGGACCAGTACGATGTGTGCAACGTGCATCGCTCCGTGAAACGGCGGCGGCAAACGAATTTGATTAACATAGTTACCCGTTTTTACGGTATTTCCAGCCCATTCGGTGTGGCTGAGAGATGATCCTGGGTGTATAGTACAGTAATCTCGAGTCCTACTCCTTTCTTGATCCGCTTGCTCAGCTTTTCCAGTGCTTACCCTCTCATTATGCATCATACATCCGATTTGGTGACCCTCACTCCGAGAAAGTTCGAAAAAATGTTACCACGACCGGAACCAGGTGCACGTCGCACGTCACGGTCGCACGACCGAGATACAGCATCACCGTCTGCATTCCTTCGATTGTCCTGCAATCTCTCCACAATTAAAGGAGAAGGGATCGATAAGCCATTTCGAAGGATCAGAAGAACTTCATCAGTTCAAGGGACTTAGTGCGCTGTGCCTGTCATCTTGGCATTTAATGGCCGCCACTCCACATACCAGTACTAGTAGTAAACGGTTGGCTCTGACCTTCACTTAGACCGTCCGACTCGTGTCCTCATCATCGCCTCAGGCCATTTTCAAGCCCTTTTTACATTCCACGCCTATACTAGAATCGTCAATGTCGGACGCCACTCATGAAACCAGCAGCATAGGAGATATACCAGAGGAGCGGTCTGGCGGATGTAATTCACCCCTTCGCAGTCCTGTCCTCATCATCTGAGCCATGTATTCGCACAGGTGACCCAAGTCATTCTACGCGGAGCCAGACGTCATACGGAAAGTCCTACTTTGTCGATGGGTCGGGACCCCTCTTCTCTATGTATGTGGAGTTGGCGGAAGAAGAGGACAAAGAGATGGCCGGAAGCTGGAAGGCAGATGCTGATGGGATTCTTGTCTTCGTGAGTTCCTGATCTTGCTCTCTGCAAGTAGTTTTTAACATTAATTTGAATATTATATAGACTGGCTTATTCTCTGCTGCCGTTGCGGCGTTGGTTGCAGTGTCAATTCAGGATCTCCGGCCGAACCCGCAGGACGATTTTGCGTTCTATCTGGCAAATATATACCTGCTACTTGCTAATGCCAGTACCAACGGTTCCCACATCCCTATCCCCTCCACACTGCCTCATCCATCCACGCCATTCTCTCCGCCAAAGTACGCCATCTGGGTCAACTCGCTATGGATCTTGAGCTTGGCTATAAGTCTTACCTGTGGTCTCTTGGCGACTTTGTTACAGCAATGGGCCCGTCGATACATCAAGATAACTCAGCCACGCTATAGTCTATACAAGCGAGCTCAAATCCGTGCGTTCTTTGCCGAGGGCGTCGATAAGTTGCACCTCCCCTGGGCGGTTGAGATGTTACCCACCCTCTTACACCTTTCCCTCTTCCTCTTCTTTTCCGGCCTTCTCGTGTTCCTGTTTAATATCAATCACACAGTTTTCAGCGCTGTTGTTTGGTGGATCGGACTTTGCATATCCATATATATATGCATCACCTTCATGCCAATGTTTCGGCATGACAGCCCCTATTATTCCCCGCTTTCATCATCGTTCTGGTTTCTTGCCACCGGAGTACTTTATGTCGTCTTCCGAATTCTTCAGTGGCTCACTAACAATCACTACTTTAGCTATGCAACTTGGGACCGCTTTCGCCAGTCGAAGAAACGTTATCGTAGTTGGTTTCTACATGGCATGAGGAGGACGGCCGAGGAAACTGCTCGGAAACTGTCATCAGGGATTGGCGGTCGCGCTTTCTCATGGATGCTCGAGTCCTTAGATGAAGATCACGAACTCGAGCGGTTCTTTTCAGGTATCCCTGGCTTCTGCAACTCCAAAGTAGTCGACGATCTCCTGGGCACTTACATTAAGCCGAACGCTGAGAAAATATCACAGGCTCTGATTGGATTGGTGTATCACACCTTGTCCAGTCTAATCCCGAAAACGGTGAAACAAGAGCGGATCGTCATCTGCAGGGAGGCAGTGGATGTGGCTTCACTTCTCATCAGCCACCAGACCATGCGACGTGTTTTCTACGAAGAGTGGGAGGGACTCTTGAACTGTGTTGAATTCGGGCTCTTTCTGAGGAGGGCTAATCACGCCGACCCACTCACGACCTACTATTCGCGATGCATGGTTTCCGTCATTCTAACAACTGTGCAAGAACACGATGACCTTTGGTTCGAACTCGCGATCGGCCATTTAAATGTGTCAAGAGCAGATCTCCAGAACTACATCGCACATGGTGATAGTGTGCTCCTTGCTAATTGTATCCATACTATCCGGTTCATGGTTAGTGATTACACTATGCATGGCTGGGCCCGCCATGCCAGCCTCCGATCGAAGACCCTCGAATCAGTCTCTAAATTTGAAGTACGACAAACTCTTCCTGGGCTACAGCACGCCTTCTGTCTCGTATGGAATGAGGTTGTTCTCTTGGCGAAGAACGCCAGAAGCCGCGATACCCACTTTATGTGGGTACTCATCCTCCGGCATATCCGCAACATTTACATCGAACTCCACCAAGGCACCAATGCTGCCCCGACAGCATTCTCCGCTTCTACGTGCACTGAGGACGGCATTCTGGGAGACGCATGGTCGTACCCTTTTTGCAATATCGGAAGCCATCACCCTGCAAATTCACAATCGTCCTCTGGTCTCCCTGTTCGACGCCCAATCTCAGCTCCTTTCTACGGTTCTCCTCACGAACCAGATATCTACTATGGCCTGCGGAATGAGATTGCTCTTAGAGCGCGGAGCGGCGAATCTTATCACTCTCGATTAGATTCTATCAACACCCTCAGAAATATTTACATCGCTTTACCTTGGGACATCGAAGCTGCTCCCGCAGCGATCCCCATCTGTACTGCCGGTAGCGACCTTATTCCGCCTTTCCATCCTCCTGCCGAACCCGGGGTGCCATCCACGTCCACACAGAATCCAAACCATGCCAGTACATACTCTGCAGAAGCGCTGCCCCACGGCGACATACCCGCCGCACCACAACACCTGGTCCTGGTGGCCACCTTTTCTCCCCCAGCTACTCTAGCCACTCGAATTTCTCCCGTCGATATCGAGGGCCACCGCCTTTGTACAACTTCCCTCGATTTAGCTACTGTTGATGCAACACAAGGTGTCCCTCACATCTTGGCCATCTCGTCAGAACCTGTCCTCCGCACATACCCCATCCGTGCATTTTTCGAGTCCAGGTCCATACTTCCACGCCCTCCACTAGCCGCCTCATCATCTCATGGCGATTCCCTTGCTCCAAAACAGAATGAAGATCCCACCATCCCCCTACCGACGCTCCTGGTGCATTGTGTTTGTCTTTGCCAGTTGCGACCCTCAGCTATGCACTCCCCTCAGATCCATCTGTGACCCGGTCTCATCGTTTCCCTATCATATCGGTATCTATTTCTTCACCATTAGCCACCGCCTTTTCTCTTACCATCTTGCAGGTAACTACCCTTGCAGACCCTAGCACCGGCAGTCCGGCACAAGCATTGCGCCTTTTTTGTAGCCTACATAAGGGCCTCCAGAGCGCGAATAATCTCATTCTGACTAGGCACCTTGTCACCTATACGGATCTCTGCCATGGGTCCTCGAAGTAATAACAAGTCCTTCACAGCCTTTCTAGGATACAAGTCCCTCCTCCCAAGCCGCGGGTCGATCGTGAACTCTCCGCTAAGATAGGGTCAATAGTTGCTAATTGGCCAAGAAGAATCGAGTTGCTACCCAAATACGCACAGCCACTCACACCAGTTGAACGGAAGCCTGGGCAATGTAGATATGGGCAAGCCGCTGTACACGCACTAGCACCAGCAAAGGTCTAGCTCGCGGGGGATCAATGCGTCTCGCGAGATGGCGTTCATGCCGTATGCCCTAAAGCGGGGCTGCGAAGGATGTTAGTGGTCAGAACCGGTGGCTCGCAAGGCCGCCGAGGACCCCCTGGGCAGGTAGGCGCGTTCTATATATGGGCCCGCTGTGGCACCGCAGGGCGTCTTAGTGTTCTCGCTAGTTGGATCACGCGTCGCCATCACTGCTCTCTTACTCTTCACATCCATGTGTCTTTTTTGTCTTCTGTTTCATGTCTCTGTTTTGTGTCCCGCATCACACACCCCTCCTTCTTTCTCTCCTCGATATATCACTGTCCACTAATCTTGTACGTCTATCGTCAATGCTTTGAAAGTGGAGTCTTTTATGCAGCTTGCGGCAGCCATCCTGGTGTTGTCGTTGTTACCATGTTACCCCTGTGGTCACTTCTATCCCATCCAGAACGACTCCCACGAGTAGTAGGTCAATCCCGATTTTTGGTAACATTCCCCATGTTTTTGTCTATCCGTTCCACTGTTCGCTGCTGAATTGCCGCCCCTGCTTGATGACCATAAATTGCAATTTGCCTTAATAATGTGGAGGTTTAATCGACTTGAATCCCAATAGCGGTAATCTTAAAGTGTATCAGGTCGGAGAAGGCGTATATAATCCAACGCTCAAGTCCATTGTCTCTTCACAGCCGGGCCAGCCCTTCCATACACGGGTCCCCATAGATACTGTCGAGCGCGCAGACTGGTGGTACTAGTCTCTCCCTGTGGCGAGTCTATCACCTCGTTTAGCACCACCGTGCACTGAGGCCCAAGCACGGCCCCCAACACCCCTGGTCACTACCACGAGGCCGCGTCAGGTGCTGCACAGTTTGTGTGAGGTGGCTTCACTTGTGATTAGACTGGTGGCATGACGAATTGTTGGGGTGTTGGCGGCGCAGGGGACGGTTGTATTGACTGGGTTGGTTTTCTTCCATGAGCTGAGGCCCCAGGCGCGAGCGACTGGCGACTGAGGGCAGCGATACGGACCTGGTTCTTCTGCTGGGTGCCGCTACTTGGCTGAGGTTCTTGAGTTCAACCGCAGGAGCGACGACCAATCCACCCTGGTCATCCTGGGACGTCTCCGTCTCGGCATACTACTCGTAGTTCAAGTCTGCCACGAATTCGTCCTGGTCCTCCTCCATGATAGCATTGTCCTCCTCCGCTCCTGTCGCGTATGCGCGATCATTCCTCCCTCTTCTACTCCAGCACAACAACCGCAACAACTCGTCGTACTACTTCTCGATCTGCTCCAGACAGATATTCGGGCCCTCCGCCTGGCATCGCCCTTCCACCCGCCTCCGGCCTGTTTCCACATTCCTCAGCTTGGAGGTGGAGGACTCGACGACATTCGGCGATGTATGCCAAGCTATCAGAAGCACCCATGTCGGATTACATGGCGCTTCTCTCTCTCCACGCTCCGGCTGCCCCTGCTCAGTCTACCGGGGCGGCTTCGGCATGTTGAAGGTACAGTGCGTCCCTGCGCGGGGTGTGGGACCTCGCGGCATTCACTGCGGAGCCCGAGCTCGACTCTGACTCAGTGCCAAATCCTATTCAGGCTCGCTGTCCGAGTCATGGGTCTTGGAGACTCCTTGCTCGGCGATGATGGCAGGAGGACGGGGAATGGCGACAAGGGACCTCTCATGGTCAAAGATCGGGTGAACGCCTTGACCGGTTGCGCTGGGCTTCGAGATGACCTTTTCCCGGCGGTTCACCTGTCCACAGGCGGCGACACGGTCATTGATGCGCTTCTTGTTGATATCGGAGGTAGCAAAAACGAGGCGAGAGTGTGTGAGGCTGAGAAGTGGCGAATTCGTACTGGCGCTGGCCTGAGTTTAGATGCCACGACATGCAGACTTCGCACACCTGACCAGCTGTACATACATACAGTTGCATCTCGCTCTGGTTGCCGACATGACGCGGTGTTCAGGTTCGTGATTGCTTTAACGCATGCTGGTCCGAGGCGGACTTTGCCACACGCCGAACAAGGCCAGTACGATGCGGCATCATCATCGCCATAATCGCTACATTATACTATAGCCTTGACTTGGACGTCCACCAGTGCTTAGACCGGCGTCTTACCGTAAAAAGACGGCACTGAGGCCTTATCGATAAGATAGTGTCGTCAGTCTCAGTCATTATCTTCTCCCCCCCTCTCTTGCTTGAAGCCTTAGTCCACCTCAATTGCACCAAATGCCACCCGTAACATGCATTCGGGACCTAAGCATCATTGAAACAGCATAGGTGTTCCACATTGGAAGAGGCAATCACAGAGCATTAAGTGGAACGTTATGATGTCTGGACGACCGTGCTACTTCTGCACCAGGAGAGCGCCGCTCAAATAGGGAAACGCTGGGATACAGGCTGTGCATAGAGCAGGTTCCAACCCACTAGTGGCTTTGATCGCTGCGAAGCATTGCATGGGAGTTATTGGTACAGGGTAAAGAAGTGCAATACCACACGTGGTTGGCGTGACGCCCGCGTTCTACAAACGGGAAAGGGCAGCATATAATTCCCATATCCTGCGTTTGGGGCTTGCAACTCTACTCTTTGGACATCATCCTACAGGGCAGTCTAGAGGTAAGTACGGCGTAAAGTCTATAGACGAGGGATGTCTGTGCCACGCACATTCGTCACTTTGCAAACTTCTTCGCAAGCTTTTCTACTTGTACGCAGTCTGTGCCTCCACGTACGCAAATCCGTGTCCCACTGCCAGCCTCCTGCGCGTCTGGCACGACACACTTGATGTCTTGCACGTTTGGACAAGGGCAGTCCACAGGCTTCGTTACGCAGACAAGCGTGTCAGGGCAAAGGTACTCCGAGCAGGAAACTGCCACCAGTAACAGGCGAGGAGGATAAGCACCGAATAAATGGCGCATATGATGACCGCACGTACGGCTCTCCGCGTGCATTGCCCACTGCTGGCCGCCAGACTGCTGTCGGTGCTGTTGTTGTTGTTGCGGTTGTCCAAACATTTCATTGAAGAATTGGAATTGCGCATTCGTAAGTGTAAAAAGTGCAAATGCAAGAGTAAAGAGGGTAAGCCTCAACGACAACGACATGCTGGACAGTACTGGGAACCCGTAACCCGCGAGAGAAGAGGTGTTAAACGTGAAGATCACGTGCCTATGCCGTGGTAACATTGTCGGGAGAACAGCTGAGATTGACTACAGGACCGTGGGAGTGGTCCCTTTCTCCGTGCGTCCCTGGGACCTGGGACCATCACGTAAGCGCCCGAGTTTGCACTAAAAACGAGGTCTCGCTTGGACCCGAGGCACGTCACCTCATCACCCCCGAACAAACACATACCGTCGGCGCCATTGAAGCTGTGCAAAATGTCTTCATCGCATCCATCCGATACATCTGTAGCAACTGAAGGTACCGTGTGGTACTGTATCCGTACTGTATCTCGAGATCTCTCCCTGATCTGGGTCTGATCACATTCGATCCCTCATAGCCCGGTGGCAGCAGTACTTAGCTTACGTCTCTTGTGCCTTGATTCGCCTGTAGCACAATGCAGGTTCCAAGCGTGATAGTTATTACTGTAACACCGCCAGTCATACATGCCCCATACTGTATCTGGAGATCTCTCCCTGATCTGGGTCTGATCATGTTCGATCGCTCATAGCCCCGCCGCAGTAGTACCTGTCTGATGTCCCTTGTGCCTTGATCTGCCTATAGCACAATGCAGGGTTCCGTGATTAGTTATTAACACCGCCAATCATACATGACCCACACTGTAAGGTGCACAAGTGGCAAGAACTGTTGTTACTGTAAAGGGTAATACAGACGTTTCTATGTAGAAATCCATGAATGTGGATTTATTTCCCACAGAGACAATGGCGCCCTCGTGTATTGTATCGCATTCGCCATCCTGATTCTGGAAAGGTGCATTTGCTCTTCTGTGCTGATGGCTGGTCCATCTGTGGGCTGTGGAAGCACGGGAAGGAAATCTGTCACGTTGTCACAATTCGTCACGCTATACAGTTTTCTGGAAGTGACGTGATTAAGGTCAAACTTTATTTTTCGACGTCAACGCAGTACCCTCCACTCGTTCCTTCCAAGGAATCTCAAAAACTCAAGCATGAGGTACGTGCCATTAATCTGAGGAGCGTCATTATAACTCATGTATATGCACAATACGATAGCAAGCTCTCAGTGTCAAGCGTGCGGGGCTCTATCAAGGAGCTACTTGCCGATGCGACCGGTGAAAAGCGCCGTAACTTCGTCGAGACAGTTGAGCTCCAGATCGGTCTGAAGAACTATGACCCTCAGCGCGACAAACGTTTCTCTGGCACCGTCAAGTGAGTATTGTCTGTGCTCGTTCGGTGCCTTGGCGTGCTGACCTCCGTGCAGGTTGCCCAATGTGCCCCGACCCCGCATGTCCATCTGCATTCTCGCCGATGCAGCAGACATCGATCGTGCGAAGCAGATTGATCTGGAGTACATGTCTGTGGATGATTTGAAGAAGTGCGTGCTATGTTCGACGCGCCAGAGACTACTTTTTTTTGAGACGGAACCACCCTTGCGTGCTTGCAGGCTGAACAAAAACAAAAAACTCGTCAAGAAGCTCGCGAAGAAGTATGATGCGTTCTTGGCCTCTGAGGCACTTATCAAGCAAATTCCGCGTCTACTCGGCCCCGGTCTCTCCAAGGGTACGCTTAAAGTCGATGTCTAACACATGTGCTGACGGATCTGTAGCTGGCAAGTTCCCAACACCTGTATC
The DNA here is from genome assembly GCA_022496195.1 of Lactifluus subvellereus. Classification (NCBI taxonomy): domain Eukaryota; kingdom Fungi; phylum Basidiomycota; class Agaricomycetes; order Russulales; family Russulaceae; genus Lactifluus; species Lactifluus subvellereus. The sequence continues at coordinate 56,869 of WTXC01000120.1, read as the reverse complement.
GCCCGCGGAAGACCTGAACAATAAGTTGACTGAGGTCCGTTCAACAATCAAGTTCCAGCTCAAGAAGGTGCTGTGCTTGGGCGTCGCTGTTGGCCACGTCCAGATGTCGGATGACCAGGTTCTCGCCAATGTTATGCTTAGTATGCCTCTGGACTATGTATGTCAGTTTGTTTTTCACACGAGTCATGCCAGGCATCAATTTCCTCGTCTCGCTGCTCAAGAAAAACTGGCAAAATGTCAAGTCATTGCACATCAAGTCGACGATGGGCAAGCCTATCCGCCTCTTCTAAATGAAGATTACTCTGTATGCACCGTTACCACCGGATGAGAGCAGGGAGTCGAGAGACCAAGTGAACGGAGGGAAAGCAAGTGCAGCCGCAATGCAAAACATGAAGCCCCGCACGCTTTGACCAACGGCTTTCTGGGGGTTGGGAGCCGATTGGGAGCTGATGCTGTCTGCTGCTTGTTTCTCCCTCTAGGGAATGATGGTCCCCGTATTCACTGTCTTCATTCTGTGTGGACAGATGGTATAGCATATAAACCTCTGTTTTGTATTTGCTTTGGCATACGACATGTAATACACGTGGAGTGACGCAAAATGATAATGCCCTTGCTACGGCGGTCGCCAAACCAGATAATGTTGATCGCCTGTTGTATAATAGGTGATTCCCCGTTGATAAGCTAAATCTGTCTTGAGATCCCGCGCACGTTCGGTATTCCGGTTCAAGCACCCTGGCTTAAACTCGTGGAACCTTTCGACAAGCGGCGTCATCTTCGCTCTCACATCAGCACAAAATCGTGGGCCAGCAGCTGAGAGCGGTTTGATCGCGTTAGTTGGGTCAAGATTGCGGAGTTGAACGGAAGCGCACCCTCTCGGCGAGATCACCGGGGGGAGTCGGGTGCCGGTCTTGCGGCACGCCACGGGCCACACAGATTTCACCCAACTCGACTCCTGCTCAGGGGTTGGGAAGGTATCCTTGCAGCTGAGGTAGCATCGATAGGTAGCCTCAGCTGTATCGATGGTGCGCTGGAGTTGCTCGTTGAGTGTCTGGTGTGAGGCCCCGGAGAATTCGGCGTCTCTGACTCGGTCAGAGGCCGTCTGTCGAGCAACCCGGTAAAACACTTTCCATAGATATTTCTACGGAACTGTGTATACCTTGACGATGTGGAGCGTCTCTTCAGCATATCGACGATACGCTCGCGCATGGGACATCCTGGGAAGGCCCCTCTTGGAGTCTAGCCCAACTCTCATGTTGGTTGCCCTTAGCATGAGTAGATAAGCATGGGACGCGACCCATGGTGGTGAACTGACGCACATCGTGATTCGGTTTTGAAGAGAGTCCATATCGTCGCCAGGGCACTGCTTCCACTGATCTCGAAGGCTACGAGCACGGTCCAACTCTTCTCACTTGTTCAGATGGGAGGTGTTTGGCCGTTATATGGTTGGGATGAGGACTAGGTATTAGAAGGAGTTGTCAGGGTGGAAAGTTGATCCATTGCGTAGCACGGCCCCTAACCACGTGCCACACAACATGATGGTGCCCTGCCAGATGTGAAGCTCTTGCAGGGTGGAGTTGTATCTAGGCTCAGCTGGGCAAAGTTTGCATCATAGGTGACTAGAGTGGAAGCTCGTCACACGACGCCGCCTTTAAACTGGATTACCGTTGTATTCTTTTGCCGGTCCGTGCTTGCCGCGCGGCGGGCTCGTGTGACTTGCCTTGCCTTCCCTCACGTGCTCCGGATTGGTAAGTTGACACCGGTCTCGGAGCTGCGCGACACCAAGAGAACACATGTGTGGTGCATATCCGGTCTCAGGGTCACGGTACTAGTACTAGTACAGCCTCAGTCACACAACGTTTCTATAAAGATATTCAGGCTTTCAGTTCAGTTTGAGACTTTCCACCCGTCTCAGGCTCGCCATTGCTCTCTGCCTCAGTATGGCATCCGATGATCTCGACATTCCTGAGGTTGCTGTAGTCGGCGTACAAGATGATTATATCCCTAGTATCCTTTTAGACACGCTACTACCCTCCCCGTCCCTAGACGGTTGCTTACCCCCCTCAAGCCTTGTCAGCTCACCTTCAGATAATCACTTTCTCACCTCTCCCCCGACCCCCATTCTACGGTCCGCGCGAAATTCTCTGGATGCTCCTGGCTCTCCAGCCTCTCATACCGCTGACGGATCTTCCATGCACCCGCCACCTTCTCCCACCCTCTCTGCCCACTCTTCAGGCTCAATTCGTTGGGCAACTTCGACAGTCTTACGCGATAATCGCCCCCAGGAGCACGACGGCCTGTCCTCTTTAGGACTTCTTGCTCTGGCACCACCCGGTCATCGTCGAAAAGGCAGTATTGGCACTGTATCAAGTATCGGCAGTAATTATACCGAACGTGATATCGATGAAACGCCCAGTATTGGGCTCAGCCCAGTGCATTCCGCTCACTTTGACGCGACTAGCACCCTCTCCTCCCCTACCCAAACTCACGTGGATGCTGGATCCGACGCCGGCTCGCGTCCTATATCCGCAGCCAGTTTCAAGAAGGGTGTACATCTAGTCCGGCGGGCGTCGCCGTCTCTCAGTGGTGCAACAGATGCAGGTTCCGATGCAGTCCTAAAAGATGGTGGACAGGAGGGAGACAATGCAGAGTTCAAGCGTAAGGGACCTCGATTCGCGCGCCCGGCTGTGCTGGACCCCAAACAAGAAGCTGACTTGAATGTCGAACCCTTTACGTTCAAGCCACTTCAACTCGCGAATCTTGTCGACCCGAAGAGCTTGGAGACCCTCGAAAGCATGGGCGACGTGGATGCACTGCTTCGGGGCCTGGGCACACATCGTACTCGCGGCCTAACAACCAAACACGCGACAGCACAAAGTCAACATGAGTTACCTGATCCAGATTCTAAAGATGCCGGAAGCCCGCACGACGGAGATACGGATCCACCAAGACCGGACATCGTGGTCACTTCTGCTAGTGTACCCCAAGGGCTGCAGATTACGGCTAGCCTTGAGAGCGCGAGATCTCCCCATGCCGTCGAATCTTCTGGGGACGTGAATAGAGCGTCCATAGAGGATCGGCAACGTATATTCGGTCAAAACGCCCTTGCCCAACTTCCAACCAAAACCCTGCTTCAATTGATGTGGCTAGCGTCCGATAAAGTCTTAGTATGTGTTGAAAATCACCCACTTTTCCGATTCCCGGGTTTGATCTTCGCGTGCCACAGGTTTTATTGTCGATTGCCACCGTAGTATCCTTCGCGCTTGGCCTCTTCCAGGACTTCGGTACGACCCGCCCTCAGGGCCAGCCGCCGGTCGATTGGGTCGAGGGCGTCGCTATCATTGTCGCTATTCTCATCGTCGTCCTTGTCGGCTCACTGAGCGATTGGCAAAAGGAGAGACAGTTCAAGGCACTCAATGAGAAGAAAGAAGAGCGTCTCGTTAAGGTTATCCGTGACGGTGGAGAACGGCAATTGGACGTACGCCAGGTTGTCGTGGGCGATGTGGTGCTTCTTGAACCGGGCGAAATTATTCCTTGTGATGGCGTCTTCCTTTCCGGTCACAATGTGTGGTGCGATGAATCCGGTGCGACGGGCGAGTCGGATGCAATAAAGAAGATCTCATACGAGGAGTGCATTCTCCTCAGGAATAGACGGCTCGCAGAGCTTGATCCTGACAGTACTGTTGGTGAAGGCGACAATGCCAGTGGCTCGCGAAGGCAGATACATCCTTCCGGATTGGATTTGCTCGGTCACACAGACTGCTTCGTCGTCAGTGGGACCAAGGTTCTCGAAGGGGTCGGTTCCTACGTCGTCACTTCTGTTGGGACGAAGAGCTTTAACGGCCGTATCATGATGGGTTTGTCGCTTGTGCTTCCTTGCCTTTATGTGTTCTGATGAGGTGATGACTTACAGCTCTGCGTCGTGATTCAGAGAATACACCTTTGCAGCTGAAACTAAACAACCTGGCCGAGACAATCGCGAAGCTGGGCAGCATCGCCTGCGGCCTTCTTTTCGCCTCGCTATTAATTCGATTTTTCGTTCAGCTCGGTACTAATAACCCCCAGAGGTGATTCTAGAGTCTTAGCTTGGCCCAGAAAATCACTGACATCTCTCTCGAAGGACATCGAGTGAGAAAGGAATTGCTTTCGTGCAAATTCTCGTCATCTCTGTGACCCTCGTAGTCGTGGCTGTCCCCGAAGGTACTCCCTAACCGTTTAATTAAAGCTCTAATTTATAACGTCACATTGTCAAACGCAGGACTCCCCCTCGCCGTGACTTTAGCCTTGGCCTTTGCGACAAAGCGAATGTTAAAAGAGAACTTACTGGTCCGTGTGCTTGGATCATGTGAGACTATGGCAAATGCCTCAGTCGTCTGCACCAACAAGACAGGAACCCTCACCAAGAACGAGATGACCGTCGTTGCTGGTTGTGTCGGTATTCATGCCAAGTTTGTCCGAAGGCTCGACCAGAACCACGAGAGGACCGGTAGAGAAGAAAGGAGTGGCCCAAATGCGAGGGACTTTGCCATCAATTTGTCTAACCTCAATAAGCCCCTCACACCCCAGCTAGTAGAGGTGTTTAACGCTGCTATTGCCGTCAACTCGACCGCATTCGAGGACGTGGATCCAGAAAGCGGGGCGACCATGTTTATTGGAAACAAGACAGAAACGACGCTATTAAAGTTTGCGAAGGAGCTCGGTTGGGCGAATTACAAAGTCACACGCGATGCTGCGAATGTCGTTCAAATGGTCCCGTTTTCAAGCGAGCGCAAGTCCATGGGTTGCGTCGTGCAGCTTCCAGATGGGGGTCACCGCCTATACATCAAGGGTGCGAGCGAAATACTAACACGGAAATGCACGCGCTATGTGGTTGTGTATCGCGACGCCGAGAACGATGCCCCGAGTGACAGCGCAGTCGAGACAGCACCCATTGGGGAGCTCGAAGAAGACAATATCTCGCGGACGATCACATGCTACGCTTCTCAGACGCTGCGCACGATCGCGTTGTGCTATCGCGATTTCACTCATTGGCCCCCTGGTGGAGTACGGCTTACGGACAATGACGAGGTGATGACATCTTTCCTTGTTAGAGAACTCCACGACTGACAAACTCGAATAGGTTGATTATGATGATTTGGCGACGAATCTCACGCTAATTGGTATTACTAGCATCGAGGACCCTCTACGTGATGGCGTTCGAGAGGCAGTGGCTGACTGTAACAAGGCTGGCGTTCGTGTGAAGATGTGTACCGGGGACAACGTGCTCACCGCTCGGTCGATTGCGCTGCAATGCGGGATCTACACTCCCGGGGGCATTATCATGGAGGGTCCCCACTTCCGCCTACTCCCGCCGGATGCCATGAAAGCTATCGTGCCACGATTGCAGGTCCTTGCACGATCGTCACCCGAAGATAAGCGAATCCTAGTTGAGACCCTCAAGGAATTGGGCGAGATTGTCGGCGTTACAGGGAAAGGTACGAATGATGGGCCTGCTCTCAAAACTGCCCATGTAGGCTTCGCTATGGGTATCGCGGGGACTGAAGTGGCCAAGGAGGCATCCGACATTATCTTGATGGATGACAATTTCTTCTCGCTAGTGAAGGCCATTATGTGGGGGCGGTGTGTGAACGATTCTGTGCGCAAGTTTCTTCAGTTCCAACTTACGACAAGCGTCACTGCCATCGTCGTTGCATCCGTCACGGCAGTCGCATCGTCACACGAGCAATCGGCGCTAAGTGCAGTGCAGCTGCTTTGGATCAGCCTCATCATGGATACCTTTGCCGCGCTTGCGCTTGCGACGGACCCGGCCTCGAAGGTCTTGCTCAATCGCAAGCCCGACAAAAAGTCGGACCCGCTGTTTACTGTCAACATGATTAAGCAGATCCTTGGGCAGTCGACGTATCAGATCACCATTATCCTTATATTCCATTTCCATGGTTCAAGAATCCTTGGATTCGACCACGTTGAGGATTCCACACTGCAGAAGCACTACGACATGACGGTGCAGACGCTCGTGTTCAATGCGTTTGTGTTCGCACATATCTTCAATTCGTTCAACAGCCGCCGCCTGGACAAAAAGTTGAATGTCTTTAAGGATATGTCGAAGAACTGGTACTTCTTGGCTATCACCTCCATTGGTCTGTTCTGTGCTTCGAGCCCATATTGTCTGGCTAACATTTTCAAACAGAGATTTTTGTCCAAGTCCTGATTTGCTTCGTCGGTGGCGTTGCTTTTCAAGTCACCCGTATGGGTGGTAAGGAGTGGGCCACCTCCCTTGCTCTTGGCTGCTTTTCTATCCCACTTGGTGCTCTCATCCGTCTCTTTCCTAATGAGCCCTGCGAGCGTATCTTCCAGAAGTTACGATTTTTACCCAAACCGGAGGTGCTACCCACCACTCTTCCCAATGCCGAGCCTGGTATTTCTTTTGCTGTTGAACAAGTGCGCGACAATTTGGGCACATTCTCCAAACTTCGTGGTGGTCGCATGCGCGGATCATCGTTTGTCCACAAGAGCCGTTCGGTTGGCCCCAGTCCTGACGGTCCGCGTCTTGTGTAAGTGTCACTACATCGCTTCCAGGGCCACGGTATTGATGCCTCCGTTCATTTTCAGACCTGGACTGTTGGCAATGGTCCCTACGTTGGGGGCTTCCCACGTTGTTGCCTCTAACTGGCAGCCTCGTACCGTCGGTTCGCTCTCGGATCCTGGTGGCTTTGATCCATCAAGATCATCTACCGCACTCTGGGAGAACAAGTTCGAGGTGCATCCGGACACGCCACCCGATGATCCTATATTCAGAATGCTCGGCGTAACGCCGCGGCCGCATGTGCCTGCAGCACCATATGCCACACGACGTGCGAGCGCGCCTATACCTCGTCGTACCATTTCCCCGTCCATAGACACGGAGAAATCTGCCTGTGCACCACGCTTCTATGGTCTTACCTAAACATCATCACGATCAATTATCATCCAGACATTACATGCTAAGTGGCGCCTCACGAATACCGCCCACACAACTTAATTTTCAGTACACACGCCTTTTTGTTGTTTTCACTGCACACACAGATATAGTACCTACCGCATGCGCATGCGAGTCGGTCTTATCTAGAGTCAAAGCTGTAGCTATGTATGATCACACTGGCATGGTATTACGTTGCAATGTTCCGATATGAACAATGAACAACGTACTCAGTTCTTCGGAACCATCGACCTCAAACTCACTTCCTGATGCACCATGTTATACAACCTTTATGACGACATATCTATGCCACCGTAACCTCATTCGGTTGTGAAGGCCGGTGAGTATAAGATTCGATTCGATGAGAAATGCTGCATCAAACTGGTTCAAACAATCGAGCATTTGGTTCTCATATAGATATAATAGTCCCATTGGAGACGGTAGGAAGGGAAAGTACGGCACATGAACAGCCAAGTAATAGAAGGTAGCGATGTCAGGTCGTGATAACTCAAAAGAGATATCTAAACAAGAAAAAGGTGGCAATCAAGAGCACGCCGTGATGTCCAGATTGCGTCGGTACTGGGAATGCAAGGCGACCGTGACATATAGACACATATATACAAGCATGCCAACCGTGGACCTCCTTCACTTCTCATGATACCACCCGGAGCTGCTGTGTGATAATACTAGTATTGACATATGGCAAGTGGGGAAAATCTACTATTCGGAGGGTTTGCAGGCTTACAGAGTCCTTGGTTGTGCCTCGCCATGGACTGGGTGTCGTGATCTACACTCATCGTGAGCCATGACATGCCTCAAGACAAAAGACACCGGAAGCTTACAAGTAAACGCAATCTTACGACATCGTCAACAAATTACGACTGCACGTCAACGCCGCCCAAAGACCCCCGAATTTTCCACTCTACTGTGGGTGATCCACATCGTGAGGGGAAGTTGTAGCACCCGGGAAAGCATTTGCAGCAATGTCAGGACCTGGCCGCGCTGTTTGATATGGATAATAAGGAGCATCCATGGGGATAGGGATGTCCGTATTCGTAGCGTTAGGGTTCGCCTGGAGAGAAACGAGAGAAATGGCAGTAGGCGTGGGTGTGGGTGTGGGTATGGGTATGGGTAGGGGGGGTTGGTCAAATTGGCATGGCGGAGAGGGGGAGATTGGATCTAACCCCGCAGGAGGCGTGTGGCTGGGAACGGTGGTTGTAGGAAATGAAGATGACGTGTCAGGTGTTCCAAAAGGCGCGACGGTACCAGTAGATTGGGAAGCGAAAACATGCAGAGGGATAGATGTAGAAGCTGCTGTGGTGGAAAGTGTGTCGGAGTTGGCCGTCAATGAGGTAGCGGGGAGGTCAGAAATGCCTTGTGTTGTACCGCGAACTACTACACTCCGTACAGTAGCGCGGGCGTTTTCTCCTGTTGGGCCGATGGTCGCCTCGTGTGTGTGGAGGCCATGTCCTGGGATGTTGCACCGAGGATAGGATGATGGGAAGAACAGGACGTTAGCGTAATTTTCTGTGGAGGCATCGAATGCGGTCGGGGCAGCGACGCCTTGATGTAAGGCGACGTAAATTTTGCGAATGTGTCGGAGCATATAAATACCGAGTGATCGAATGCGCCGATCCGCGGAATCCCTTGTCATGCCAATCACTTCATTCCACAGGTCACAAAATTCGTGTTGCAAGCGAGGAAGGGTATTTGACGGGTCAAAATCAGAAACTATTTCGAAGTTTCTCGATCGGGTTACGGGTCGGATGAACCAATGACCGTTCTCCGAATAGCCTTGAATATTGCGGCGACAATAGTCGATGCAATTGGCGAGTAATACGCTGTCGCCGTGTGTCAAGTAGTTCTCGAGGTCATCCCTTGACTTGCCCAGCTGGTTGGCGGCAAGTTCGAACCAGCGGTCGTCGTGTTCCTGTGCGGTTGCTATGATAGCAGCAACCACGCATTTCGATGTTAAATCAACGTATGGGCCGCTGTAATTGGCTGCTCCTAGAAAGTGTCCGAATTCGACTGAGCTCAAGAGTCCATCCCAGTCTCCATAGATAACACGTTCGAAGATCGGCCATGTGATAGATAGAGACGCCGCATCCATTGCACTCCGGCATATATCAATCCGGCGTTGTTTAGATGTCGAGTCTAAATTGGATGACAAGGTATGGTGCAGGAATCGAACCAAAGCCTCCGACATCTTCGCTCGATCTGCTTCCTGGAAAGCGTCACAGAAGGCGAGGGTGTTTGCGAAGAACCGCTCCTGTTTGTCATCACCGTCCAAAGACCTGATTGTCCATACTAAAGCACGACCATCGATCTCGGGGGGCAGCGACAGAGCTGATTCTTCAGATGCTTTCAAGATGCCACCCAGGAACCGTTTACGATAATGTTGCTGCAACTGATCAAGACGTTCAACGGACGTGTAGCTGAAGAATGGGATACGTATAAACCAGTGCTTAAGGAATCCCCGAAGTGAAAACGAGTATAGGGTCAAGAAGAGAATGTGTAGCATGCCTGTCCAAAGATACCAGGCCAAAGAAGAAAGAGGGGTGTTGTAGGGGGTGTCGTCCCGAAGAATCGGCATAATGATAATGCATAGGTTTATGAGCAGGCAAGTGCCAACACACGAAACCACAGCACTGAATACTGTGGTGTTCAAATTAAACAAAAACACACAAAGGCCTGCAAAGAAGAGGAAAACGGAAAGATGCAGAAAGGTAGGTATCAGTTCGACAACCAACGGAAGCCGCGACTTGTCCAGACCCTCGGCGAAGAACGCACGGATCCGAGCTTGCTTGTGTAGGCTGTACGGTTCCCCACTAGCAGTCACTTTGATGTATCGATGTGCCCACTGCTGTACAAATGTCGCCAACAGGGCACACGTAATACTGATCACCAAGCTCAAGAACCAGAGTGAATTGACCCAGACAGCTTGCTTTGGCACAGAGAAATTGGAGGATGGAGGAGACAGAGTGGAAGGGATGGAAACGGGAGACCCATCTCTATCAGCAAGCAACTGGAAGATATTTGCAAGATAAGACGCTGAGATATCCGTTGAGTTTGGTCGGAGGTCCTGGATTGACACGGAGAGAAGTGCCGCAAGAGCAGCAGAGAACAGACCAGTCTACGACATTCGAGTTGACATGGCATGTAAATCGCAGACGTAATATCGAGACTCACAAAGAGAATGATGCCTTTAGCATCTGCTCCCCAACGTTCGGCCATCTCTTTGTCTTCCTTCCCTGCCATCTCCAAGTACATCTTAAAGAGAACTTCCGACCCGTCGAGAGGATTCAATTCTCCTAGTGGTGCCGCCGGGTTACCAGCACACACATAGGTCAAAATGACAAGAATCTACCATTTGGGTAGGGTGACATACCGGCGCCAACTCCTTTCCCGGTTACGCCTCCCACATTGATGGCTTCATGAGCAGCTGGAGACACTAGAGAAATTATTGTTAAGTGAATGGGTGGAGAGACGGTGTTGAAAACAGAGTCACCGACAGCCTCTCCTTGTTGTACTGGGTGGCCTGCACGTATTGGCCAAAATGATGAGAATACGGTAATGGCGGGTAGGGTAACATACTAATTGAGTGCTCGGGGGGGCATCCAATGCCGATATATTCATGATCAGCTTGGGACATTGGAGAAGCTACTGTTAGGTGAATGGGGCACAGAAAGTTCTTGATTGGAGGGGTTTGTTGGGGACTCGCTGATAGATCAGTGGCACATATATATTCAATTGCGGCCCCGGGCCCACTGGCACTGGCAAGCGCCTGAACCCGTATCAATGACATTTCCACCTGTACTGTTGTACACTTATCTGAACGTCGTTCCATTAACCTGAAGTACTGTACGTATGGTTGGGCAAGGTATATGTCTAGCCTATTTCATTCATTACGTCTATCTACTACTACTGTAATTAGTGTCAGCCAAGCTGAGGTCCACCAGCTTTTCCCACGACATCCCGACTCCGGATTACCCAACCCGCCGCCCGAACGGCCCTTTCGGACCCGCCGACTCAATCTCATTCCCAAGATCCTATGGACCCAACCGATTCCTCACTTCTCATTTCTCGTTTCCTTTATTTCCATCGCATCTCTGCATACAGTCACGGTGGATTTCCTCTCTCCGCTAAGCCCGCAAGTCTGACCGCTTCGAAGCTCCTATCCACACTCTATAGAAAGATATCATCGCATACAAGTTCATGTTCGACGGTCTCTAGACGATCATCGATGGCGGGTCAACCGAAATCCATCTCAACCACCTGTGCTTTGCACCCCCAAACTATCATCGTTGGAACCAGAGCATTCTACTTCTCCGCCATAGTACCACACCGAGTCGGAGGCGGAGCCTAGGTTATGTAGTGTAAGTCCTCGAGCCCACTGACAAGCTAGCAGCGAGCGAATCTCTCGTATATGCACCGCACGAGGTCCCACGCCTACAGCCGAATATGCTCTCCCACAAGTGTTTTTTTGTACAGAGTTCGTTCAAGGCGGCTATTGCTTAGGTCATACCAAGCCCGCGAGAGTTGGAGAAGGCAGCGCACGAGGTTGGTTCTACTCCCGGTCTTCTCAAGCTGGACTGGACGTGATATCTACGAGGCAATACAGCATTAAGCTCCCAGGAACACATACCCACAGCCACAGAGGTACATTTCATTCCTAACTTACCACATTGCATTGATAACCTCGTGCCGCAGCCCGTTCAGATCCCCTTCCCCAAACTCGCACCCACCATGTCCATAGGTCTCCCTTCTAACTCAACCCGTTCTGTCACTTCACCAGAAAGTTCCGGAATCTTTCCCGCTACCACTCTACTAGCTGAGGGGCCAGCAGAGCTCACACCCGCTGCTGCTGAAGTTACACGTTGCCCTTGCTTGTGGGGAGCTTGCGTCAATGTCTGTCCCATATTCTAAAGTAGACCAGGCAACTCTGTGTGCGCCCGCACAACACGAGGGCTAATCACCGTGGTGAAGTCCTCGTGGAATGAGTGGAGGGAAAGATGAATCGTTTTAGGAGAGAGCGCCCGGGAGCTTAGGGAGAATGATCTACAGCCGTTCTACTGGGTCACAAAACATGCGCTAGCCTGACGCTAACCACGTTAATGATCAACCAACCAACGCAACCCGATCGCCGACGGCCGCACCGACCGGGACGCGACAGTAATATGATCCCAGCGGGAATTAACCTTACAAGCGGGCCCCAAAGACCAAAAGGGAATGCTGACTCATGTTACGAATGTTTGTTGATGCTGATCAGCCGTTGAAAAACTGTTGAAAACTTCCTGACCGCTGCCCTGGTAACCGGTGCCGGCTGTCAGAGAGCAATCGCCACATCCTTCGGCTTCTACACAGAAACGTCTCTATACAGCTAGCCACAGCATTGACACTGCTGTATATTATTTGTTGTGTAAACAGTAAGGCGGTGATAATACAGCGCACTCCAGTATCACACTTGGAACCATATTTCGTGTTGTAGGCGGTTCAATCAAGAAAAGACTATTAAATTCAAGCAAAGCGTAGTACGGAGGATTCGAGGCTACCAGCTTTCATACTAACCTTGAAGTGAGCACGATCTGCGTGGGGAGATACTCGGTTTCCTCGTGTAGTGGCGAGAGCCGCCAAAATGTGAACACATTTGTATGAAGCACTGCACCCGTAAACATAGCGTCCCACTGGTTTGCCACTTGGGGCGTCGAAGAGGGGGGGGGTTGGGCGGAAAGTGGGTGGCGACTCAAGGGCCCTGGAGTCGGACAAATCATCTTGAGAGGGCTGTGCCTGTACTGCTCGAGATGAGACGAGGAGACCCTAGGATAGAGCCGAGTCGCTAGACGCCCAGAGGATGCGGGAGTCGCCGAAGCTGGAATATGATCGAGTAACACCGCATTCCGTCCAGGGACTTAGGGAGACCTTGGGATACATTACGGATACGATACCTCATAGAGCTTTAATTGCTGCAGATGTATCGGATCACTGTGATTGGGTCATTGTGCACAGCTTCTGTGGTTGTTCTTTTGGGCAGGTATTAGTGTGGGTACCCTGGGCGAGTTTTGTGGAATTCATTGTGGAACGTACGGCGTCCGCCGAACCAGATAACGTTGATCGCCGGTTGTACAATAGGATGAAGATATGGCAGCCCGTTTTCCCCGTTGATGAAAGCTAAATCTGTCTTGAGATCCCGCGCACGTTCGGTATTCCGGTCCAAGCCCTCTGCGACACCGCCTGTCTCAAACTCGTAGAACCTTTCGACAAGCGGCGTAATCTTCGCTCTCGCACCAGCACGAAATCGTGGGCCAGCAGCTGAGAGCTATTTGATCGCGTTAGTTGGGCCAAGGTTGCAGAGTGAACGGAAGCACACCCTCTAGGCGAGATCACCGGGGGGAGCGGGTCGGGTGCCGGTCTTGCTGCACACCACAGGCTACAGATTTCACCCAGCAAGACTCCTGCTCAGGGGTTGAGAAAGCATCCTTGCAACTGAGGTAGCATTGATAGGTAGCCTCAGCTATATCGATGGTGCGCTGGAGTTGCTTGTCGAGTGTCTGGTGCGAGACCCCGGAGAATTCGGCGTCTCTGGCTCGGTCAGAGATCGTCTATCGAGCAACACGGTAAGCCACTGCCCATTGATATTCCTACGAAACTGTGAATACCTTGACGATGTGGAGCGTCTCTTCAGCATATCGACGCTCGCGCATGGGACATCCTGGGAAGGCCCCTCTTAGAGTCCAGCCCAACTCTCATGTCAGTTGCTCTTAGCATAGGTAAATGAGCATGGGACGCGATCCATGGTGACGAACTGACGCAGATTGTGTGAAGAGAGTCTATATTTTCGCCAGGGATCACATCCTTCCACTGATCTCGAAGGCTATGAGCATGGTCCAAGTTTTCGTCACCTCTTCTCGCTTGTGCAGATGGGAGGCATTTGGCTATTATATAGCTGGGATGAGGACTGTGTATTAGAAGGAACTGTCAGGGAGGAAAATTGATACATTGCGTAGCACGGCTACTAGCATTATAACCACGTACCACAGGCATGATGGTGCAGCATCTTGTGACAAAATCCGAGACACCACCCATTAGAACATCATCCAAGAAACGTGAGGCGTAGGGTTCCAGCATGCAACATGACGGCGCCTTGCCAGAGGTGAAGTCCTTGCAGGGTGGGTTGTGTCTAGGCCCAGCCGGATCAAGTTTGCATCATAGATGACTACTAGTAGAGTGGAAGCTCATCACACGACGCCGCCTTTACGAGGAATGAAAGCTGGAAAATGCCAATGATCATCGACTGAAATGGTCCCACAACCGTTAGTATTCTGAGTCTTTGATAGCCGGTCACCAGTAGTCTGGTTCAAGTTACTAGTATCCTATCCTGGCGAAGCACGACGGCGATAAACTGCAGTGAGTCAGACAGAATCAGGAAAGTTGCCGGTACCGATGCCGAATGCCGGGTCCTTTCATGTCCATTTCAATATGATATGCATGATATTGAAATAGCGCCCACGAGGAAAACCTCGTTTACAGTGGGTTGTCATATTCCCGTGGATCTGTTCCTCACTGGCAGATATATGCCGTGACAGATAGGCGTCCTGACCTATCCCGGAGTCCCCTCCTTCAGAGCCGCAGCCCCCACCATCCTGTCCGCCACACCCATCCGTCGTTTCTGGTACAATCCCTGCTTTATGAGCAGAAATGGAATCGGATCTTGGAGAAGCTCACAGGGAAATTGGCGGCCTGTTCAGTAGCGAGACATGGTGGAGGGATTGTTATTGTGCTATCGGGGAGCACGGATACATGCTTCGCCCTCGTTATAATCCCGACTGGCGACCGTCTTGGAGGACCTCAGGTAAAGATTTCTTCGACAGAGAAGATGGCCAGGCTACCCTTGTACGTATCATCTGCTTGATCCTGCCAGTTCTGACGACTTGCGTTAGCTACGGGCTGCAATGGATGCGACACGCGTACAGGATAACAAACATGTCATGCTCAAGAAAGTTCTTCCCGAAGAAGGTCCTCATGAACTCTACATCACACAACTATTCTCTTCACCGGGGCTCAGGAACGACCCTAGTAATCATTGTGTCCCGTTACTTGACCTTTTCGAATTATCCCAAGGCGGCGGGAAATTAATGGTTATTCCCTTCCTTCGTCCTTTCAATAATCCCCGTTTCCAAACATATGGAGAATTCGTCGCTTTCTTCATGCAGATCTGCGAGGTTGGATTTGACGCCATTCGAGCATAGACCGCAGATGATCTGATAAGTTTTGTGCAGGGTCTCAAATTCATGCATCAGCGAAACGTTGCACACAGGTGAGCACGATGCCTACGTAGAGGAGACCCTCGCTCAAGGCCCTTTTCAGAGACTGTACGACGAATAACATCATGCTCGATCCCTCCGGGGTGTACCTGAAAGGCTATCACCCCACACAAATCAATCGGAGCCTGAATTTCAAGGGAAGAGCCGAACGATACACGCGGACGGACCGACCTCCCCGCTATTACTTGATCGACTTTGGGTTGTCTCGTCGGTACCCCTCGCGAGATGTAACGGACGAACCGCTGCGCGGCAATGATACATCGGCGCCGGAGCATAAGCGCAGAGGGTGGTGCAATCCGTTTTGTACGGATATCTACTACCTTGGCAATGTCGTTCGCGAGAACTTTCTGATGGTAAGGGTGACTTGTCTTTAGCTGTTCACGAGGCTGATGGATATCATGATATGTCATCCTCGCTACTAGAAATATCGCGGTTTCGAGTTCATGGAGGAATTGATCAACTGGATGACCGATGAAGATCCAGCTAGGCGCCCTCGAATCGAGGAAGTGATCCAGAAGTTCGCCAGCGTTCGGCGGTCTTTGAGCAAGGGCAAGCTACGCTCCGCCATCATATCGAGAAAAACACCTAAGATCTTCGTGGTGATTCAACAGGCCAGGCATTCTGTCCGCACGGTGAGATACATCGTGTCGCGCCGGCCTGCAATCCCGGATCCCTCCGCATCAGTAACGGGTAGCTTTTCGAGACGGAAAGGGTGGGCTTAGATTAAGTGTGGCCTTGTCTCTATAGTATTCTGTGTGGGCTGATAGTGTAGCATCTCAGGCTCAGGCTGGGGATATGTTTTGAGCGTTATTTATGTTTATCGGTCGGGTAGGTCGGGTATGGTCTTGTCCCGTGCCGGGAGGCAGTGCTGTACGTTGCTCCACTAGTACAGTACAGTAGCCTCGGTTGAAGCACAGCAGCATGGGATTGTGGAATCATCTTTCATAATAAATTTACATCCTTCGTACAGAATCTGACAGCCAAGCATGTCTGCCTTGAGTCCGTCCCAGCGAAAATCACCCTCCGCACTCTTACACACCTTGCAAAACACTCTTCATCTCACCCTTACAAATCCGTCTCCAATCGCCGCTCTCAGGCTCTCCCTCCGCGTGTTGCCCCATCTTGCCAAACTCGCTGCCTATATTCTCATTATTCTCAATGTCCGTTCTCTTCCCTTTGGCTGGCACAGTATGTGACTCTACCGTCTTCCCTCTTCCGAGTACTTATTTCCTCGCAACCCCAATTTCTTTACTTGAGTTAAATTGTTTTGGCCTGTCGCCAAGCTGAGATGGCTTGCATGGTGTGCGCGCCTGCGCACACTATCCCTCTCATCTGCCACCCGTGAAGCAGCAGCATGCAAGTTTCTCGATGAGCTCTCTCCCGTCGGCCAGAACCCGCTTGACAAGACCGTAGTGACTAAGGCATGGGCAGGTGCGTTCTATTCCTTGTAGTCTAAGCTGTAAAACCTTTAGCGTTTCTTCTTGCAGGCCCCGATGACTGCGACTATAATTGGCATCTTAGCAACTCTTCCTACCCCAAGGTATGTGATATTGGTACCCATCCCCCCGGGATTTTACGTGGGGGGTGGTCCAACTCCCTCGCACAAATCTGACCAGCAATGTGACGTAGATTCTTGATTTGGCACGTATGAAGAGCGCACTGACGATTTTCCCGTACTACGTACGCTCCGGGGGCTGGATCGCTCTCGCCGGTAAGTGCATCCTCCAACCCCAAATAAGCCGTCTCATTTGGCCCACTTTCCTCAACCTGTGATCTCGCAATAAGGTACGCACTTCCACTTCCTCCGCGAGATCCCCATATTTGCGCGGTACGAAGTGCGCACGCAAATTGTCGGCTGGGACTCCAAATGGGTACGAGTGTCATTTGTTCCCGGCATGAATCCCCCTTTCGTTGACTCTCTTTCGACCATTCTACCTAACACAGTTCTATATCGTCCACCGCTTCGTAACTCACCGCAAACCCTCCTCGCGCTCCGCCGGATCCGATCCCGAAAAAACGCCGTCCGCGCAAGTAGCCATGAGCACGGCCCCGACCATTTACGAAAACGGGGTCCTGCTCAATGCAGCATCGGCAGCTCCCATACCAGCCATCCATACCCCCTCGACGCCACTCACGGGCCTGACGCCCTCTCCCTCCAGTACGAATCTACAAGCCGCCTTTCTCCGCCCCAGCACCGCCCCCATCACCAGTAACACGATGCTAGCGGCAGCAGCAGCAAAAGCGGCAGTCACGCCCGAGCTGGACGGCGCGACCATCCACTGCGTCTCGGTGAACGTGTTAGTATTCAAGTACGGGCGCATCACAGTGCCCCCCGCGCTCGTGGTCGCCGGCGAAGGGCTCGGTGCGACGCCCGCCCAGGGCACTGCGGCTCGCGAGCGCGCGCTGGCGCTCGGGCTTGGTGGGATGCGGGAGTTGTATCGCGGTGCGTGGCGCGCGGTGCCTGAGGGCGGCGGGGAGCGCTGGTGGGAGGAGGCGACGAGGGGGCTCGAGAGGAGGGTTGAGAGGCGGGTGCGGAAGGTGATGGGTGTTCGGGAAGGACTTGATGGCGCGCTTGAGGTGAAGGGGCTGTAATTGGACCTAGTAGCGGAGCAGTATATAGTATTGTGAGGTAGATAGTGTGATAGACTGAGACTAGATATGGGCTATCGCCGGCGTTTCCGCTTCTTTCGCCCGCTCGTTCCCTTCGACGTATCTTCGTCGTACTCGTGCGGCGCCACACCCCCCGCCATGTCTCGTGCGCCTGTGCGCGCTGCACCGCAAGCGTACGTACCTTCTCGGGAGTTGTGGTCTCCTCTCCGCCCTCCCCCGCGCGTTCCTCGAATCGCTTGCTTCACGAGCGACGGCGCCTGTTCCCACGTGGTCAGGCGGAGATCTACTTGCAAATCTCCCGATCAGAAAACGGAGTGACGTATGTGAGTGAGTGAGACGCACGTTGTCGTTGTCAAGGACTCAAGGCACCTTGGCACGGCGTTCCAGTCGAAGATGGCAAACGACCAGAGGCGTGCGCAGTGGTTTGCCTTGACCTACCTCACTCAGATCGCGATGCGGACCAACGTGGCTGATGCTGATGGCTATCACCGGGTTATCACTTTATCGATCCGAGGTACCGGTCTGTTGATATTGGTCGACACTCCAGGAGGGCGACTCCCCGAACAATACATGCGGAGAATCTGTACGGGTCAGGGTGTCTCCCAGAAGACCAGACTCCGTTTGATGTATATGGGATGATGCCCCCTAGGGTACATCCCAGGGGGATCGAGTGTATTTTTGTTTTGCCGTACAGTCTCTGAAAAAATGCCCTGAGTGAGGGTTCCTTCACGGAGGAATCGTGCTCACTTGTGCAACGTTTCGCGGGGCATAAATTGGATGCCCTGAACAAAATCTATCAGACATCACCTACAGTCTGTGCTTGAGTGACGTCCGAACCAACGTCGCGGATTTGCATAAAGGCGACGAATTCTCCATATGTTTGGAAACGAGGGTTATCGGAAGGCGCAGGGACGGCATCACCATCAACTTCACGTGCTTCGGGAAAAGCGGGCAACCGGACACGATGGTTATCAGGGTCGCCCCGGGGCCTGAAGAGGCCAGTTCAATGATGCACAGTTCAAGAGGATTTTCTTCAGGAAGAACTTTCTTGAGCATGACTTTTCTGGCGTCCTGTATAAGCATCCGTTTCAGCTTGTAATAGGAAGAGTTGCTAAGACGCCTAATCATAGTCGCAGTCATCGGGGCCTGCAAGGAACGCTAAAGGAAGCATGGAACGCACCTGCCCATGCCTTAGTCACTATATACTGTATGACCTTGTGACTCTTGTCAAGCGGGTTCTGGCCGACGGGAGAGAGCTCATCGAGGAACTTGCATGCTGCTGCCTCACGGGTGGCAGATGAGAGGGATAGCGTGCGCAGGCGCGCACACCATGCAAGCCATCTCAGCTAGGCGACAGGCCAAAACAATTGGACTCAAGTAAAGAAATTGGGGTTGCGAGGAAATAAGTACTCGCCGGAGGAGGGAAGACGGTAGAGTCACATACTGTGCCGGCCACTGGCAAAGAGAAGAGAGCAGACATTGAGTATAATGAGAATATAGGCAGCGACGGGGCAACACGCGGAGGGAGAGAGCAGCGCGTTGGAGATGTATATGTAATGGTGAGACGAAGAGTGTTTTGCCAAAGGTGTGTAGGAGCGCTGCGGCGGACGGTGATTTTCGCCGGGACAGACTCAAGGCAGACATGCCAGTGCTTGGCGGTCGGATGTAAATTTATTATGAAAGTGATGCCAGGTGATTCCACAACCTCATACTGCTGGTACAGCAACGTACACGTACTTACATGTACAGTCACGGTACCAGCGCCTCCCGGCACGGGACAAGGACATACGACCGATAAACACGCCACGCGTGCAAAACAAAACATATCCCCAGCTACTACACAGGATAAAGACAAGGCCATACTTAATCTAAGCCCACCCTTTCCGTCTCGAAAAGCTACCCGTTACTGATGCGGAGGGATCCGGGATTGCAGGCCGGCGCGACACGATGTATCTCACCGTGCGGACAGAATGCCTGGCCTGTTGAACCACTACAGAGACCTTAGGTGTTTTTCTCGATATGATGGCGGAGCGTAGCTTGCCCCCGCTCAAATACCGCCGAACGCTGGCGAACGTCTGGAGCACTTCCTCGATCCGAGGGCGCCTCGCCGGGTCATCATGAGTCATCGAGCTGATCAAATCTTCCATGAACCCGAAACCATAGCATTTCTAGTACGGAGGATGGGATCAATGGCGTGAGCTTGTGGTTCAGAAGTGATCACGTACGTTCATGAACTCTTCGCGAACAAGGTTCCCGATGTAGTATATGTCTGTGTGAAATGGATTACAACGCCTTCTTGATCGATGCTCTGGTGCCGACTTGTCTTCGCCAAGTAGAGGCTCGTCCGTTACATCGCGAGAGGTGTACTGGCGGGACAGGCCAAAGTCAATGAAATAGTAAACTGGAGGACGTTGGGTCCTGGTGTAAGCCTTGGCAGTACCCTTGAAGTTCCTATTTCGATCAATTTTGGCTGGATGAAACCCATTAGGGTACATTCCGGACGGGTCGAGCATGATATTGTTGGCCGTGCAGTCGCTGCAAAATATTTTCAGACGGGGTGTTCTCGATTGAAGCTGCAAGCCATACCGATGGGCTACATTTCGCTCATGGATGAATCGAAGGCCCTATGCGACAAGCGGTTGAATATTAGAATAAAACACAAAAGGGGGTGAAACTGGGCCATACTTCACATATTTGAGTGAAGAAAGCGACAAAATCTCCAAAAGTTTGCATCTGGGGTTGGTTAAAAGGGCGCAGGAAGGGGGACACCATTAACTTCTGGGCCTCGGGGCGCTGTAGCTCGATGACATCCAGTAGTGGCGCACAGTGATTGTGGGGCGCCCTTGCAAGCTCTGGCGACGAAAATAGCTGGTTGATAATCAACTCGTGCGGCGGCCCCTCTGCGGGAAGAACCTTCTTGAGCATGACCTGACGGTTATCTTGGATGCGAGTCGCGTCCATTGCTGCCCTTAACTGTCGCCGAACTTGAGCAGAGGAGCGAAAGATGAATGCAGCAACACGTACTATGGTGGGTTGACCGTCTTCTACGGTGTAGAAGTCTTTGCCCGACTTAAGCCAAGACGGTTGCCATTTCGGATGGTATCGAGGACGAAGCTTGTAGCCATGTTCTGCAATTTCATCGTAGCGCTCTCGCCACCACTGCTCTGTCATAACGAGAGTCCCCGCCTGTCTGTCACGGGGTTCGTTGTAGGCATCAGTGTTGTGGGGAGAAGGTGGAGACATGCAGTGCAGACAAGGACAATGGTGAGAGTCGATACTTATGATGAAGAACTAACTCTCTAGTGTGATGGGAGGATTTTATATGGCGCACGCCGCACGGATAAAGGATTGTTACTGTACAGCCTCATAATTGCTTGGTGAAAACGCCCATAGTAGGATGTCGTCGCACTACTAGAGTGTGGGGGCGTGTGGGAATATATTGAATCCGGAACGGCTGGGTAGCCTGATGGTAAGGTGGGATAAGGCACCCCAGAACAGTATCACCCATCCGATCCGAAACGTGATGACGTCAGCTACGGAGACAACGCGTTACGCTGCCTTGCTCCGGAAACTGATCGATACACCGTGAACGTGGTAGCAGTGAGGACTCGACAGTCGCTTGGGCTGGATTTGATCCCTGGCCTAGTAAAGCGTGTGGTGATCCACACGCTGAGACTATATTATGTACGATAAGGCCGTGCGGGTTCTCTGCATACTAAGTTCCATTTTATTATCTGCAAAAGGCGATATGAAAACTCGGGCGCCTATGATTGCCATGCAGGCGGGGAAGGATTTAGACTTGGACAAATCACAATTCTAAAAACTACAAGCTGATGTCCGGGTCATAGGTACGGGGAGGGAGCGTGCGACCGACCCGTGTCAGCTTGTTCTAAAAACTATTCCTCCAGTTACCTTTTTGAGGTGAAGTGGTTCACGATCGTGGCTCATCGCTTACTAGCCAGTACGTGAAGCCTCCCAGCTAAGACTTGGAGTGCATATCCCACCACGTTGCACCAAACAAATAAGGCGGTGCAGCTAGTACGGTACGCCAGATGCCTGTTCTTCACTCTATTAATAACATGTATGCAGCGGTGGCCATCTGTCCCTGTCTGCTTCTCGGTTCTATGGTAGATGCGGTGGGGAGTCGAGCGCGGGGTAGGCCTGGCAGGTGACAGAAGGAAGAGTGGCAGAGACTTTCTGGCTGGAAGGAGTGCTGTGGGTGGTGGTGATGGTGGTGGACGTGAGGTACGATGGAGAGGTCGATGTGTTCATCTCTGGACCTGAGGAAGGGAATGATAGGTGCGTCCGGAAGGGTATTAGCACGCAGATCGAAGATAAAGGGATAATTTCTGATTCATTTATCTCGAGGGCTGAAAGGAGCTTAAGGATGGAATGCATTCAGTGCAGCCGATAGGATTGCGGGGGGCATGCAAATGGACTAACACGGATTTGGTAGCTACCCTGCGCGTTGTTGTTTACGCCCACACAGTACGCACTCCCAGACATACTGAGGTACAATTGCTTTTCGGGTAAAATTCTCACTGCCACGGCTGAAAGCAGGTTACTAATCATCTCCCGGCTCAACGTGTCTGGCTCTGGTGAAGGGCGGTGGCGTTCCAGCGACGAAAGGCCCCCCATACGGGAATTCCTATTCCCAAAGTTCGCTGAAATGAAATTCCAGTCAACCAAACCACCAAATTTGTAGTCCATTGGCCCCCGCAATCCTATCGGCTGCACTGAATGCATTCCATCCTTAAGCTCCTTTCAGCCCTCGAGATAAATGAATCAGAAATTATCCCTTTATCTTCGATCTGCGTGCTAATACCCTTCCGGACGCACCTATCATTCCCTTCCTCAGGTCCAGAGATGAACACATCGACCTCTCCATCGTACCTCACGTCCACCACCATCACCACCACCCACAGCACTCCTTCCAGCCAGAAAGTCTCTGCCACTCTTCCTTCTGTCACCTGCCAGGCCTACCCCGCGCTCGACTCCCCACCGCATCTACCATAGAACCGAGAAGCAGACAGGGACAGATGGCCACCGCTGCATACATGTTATTAATAGAGTGAAGAACAGGCATCTGGCGTACCGTACTAGCTGCACCGCCTTATTTGTTTGGTGCAACGTGGTGGGATATGCACTCCAAGTCTTAGCTGGGAGGCTTCACGTACTGGCTAGTAAGCGATGAGCCACGATCGTGAACCACTTCACCTCAAAAAGGTAACTGGAGGAATAGTTTTTAGAACAAGCTGACACGGGTCGGTCGCACGCTCCCTCCCCGTACCTATGACCCGGACATCAGCTTGTAGTTTTTAGAATTGTGATTTGTCCAAGTCTAAATCCTTCCCCGCCTGCATGGCAATCATAGGCGCCCGAGTTTTCATATCGCCTTTTGCAGATAATAAAATGGAACTTAGTATGCAGAGAACCCGCACGGCCTTATCGTACATAATATAGTCTCAGCGTGTGGATCACCACACGCTTTACTAGGCCAGGGATCAAATCCAGCCCAAGCGACTGTCGAGTCCTCACTGCTACCACGTTCACGGTGTATCGATCAGTTTCCGGAGCAAGGCAGCGTAACGCGTTGTCTCCGTAGCTGACGTCATCACGTTTCGGATCGGATGGGTGATACTGTTCTGGGGTGCCTTATCCCACCTTACCATCAGGCTACCCAGCCGTTCCGGATTCAATATATTCCCACACGCCCCCACACTCTAGTAGTGCGACGACATCCTACTATGGGCGTTTTCACCAAGCAATTATGAGGCTGTACAGTAACAATCCTTTATCCGTGCGGCGTGCGCCATATAAAATCCTCCCATCACACTAGAGAGTTAGTTCTTCATCATAAGTATCGACTCTCACCATTGTCCTTGTCTGCACTGCATGTCTCCACCTTCTCCCCACAACACTGATGCCTACAACGAACCCCGTGACAGACAGGCGGGGACTCTCGTTATGACAGAGCAGTGGTGGCGAGAGCGCTACGATGAAATTGCAGAACATGGCTACAAGCTTCGTCCTCGATACCATCCGAAATGGCAACCGTCTTGGCTTAAGTCGGGCAAAGACTTCTACACCGTAGAAGACGGTCAACCCACCATAGTACGTGTTGCTGCATTCATCTTTCGCTCCTCTGCTCAAGTTCGGCGACAGTTAAGGGCAGCAATGGACGCGACTCGCATCCAAGATAACCGTCAGGTCATGCTCAAGAAGGTTCTTCCCGCAGAGGGGCCGCCGCACGAGTTGATTATCAACCAGCTATTTTCGTCGCCAGAGCTTGCAAGGGCGCCCCACAATCACTGTGCGCCACTACTGGATGTCATCGAGCTACAGCGCCCCGAGGCCCAGAAGTTAATGGTGTCCCCCTTCCTGCGCCCTTTTAACCAACCCCAGATGCAAACTTTTGGAGATTTTGTCGCTTTCTTCACTCAAATATGTGAAGTATGGCCCAGTTTCACCCCCTTTTGTGTTTTATTCTAATATTCAACCGCTTGTCGCATAGGGCCTTCGATTCATCCATGAGCGAAATGTAGCCCATCGGTATGGCTTGCAGCTTCAATCGAGAACACCCCGTCTGAAAATATTTTGCAGCGACTGCACGGCCAACAATATCATGCTCGACCCGTCCGGAATGTACCCTAATGGGTTTCATCCAGCCAAAATTGATCGAAATAGGAACTTCAAGGGTACTGCCAAGGCTTACACCAGGACCCAACGTCCTCCAGTTTACTATTTCATTGACTTTGGCCTGTCCCGCCAGTACACCTCTCGCGATGTAACGGACGAGCCTCTACTTGGCGAAGACAAGTCGGCACCAGAGCATCGATCAAGAAGGCGTTGTAATCCATTTCACACAGACATATACTACATCGGGAACCTTGTTCGCGAAGAGTTCATGAACGTACGTGATCACTTCTGAACCACAAGCTCACGCCATTGATCCCATCCTCCGTACTAGAAATGCTATGGTTTCGGGTTCATGGAAGATTTGATCAGCTCGATGACTCATGATGACCCGGCGAGGCGCCCTCGGATCGAGGAAGTGCTCCAGACGTTCGCCAGGATTCGGCAATCTTTGAGCCAGGCGAAGCTACGCTCCGCCATCATATCGAGAAAAGCACCTTGGGTCTTCGGGGTGATTAAACGAGCCAGGAATTCTGTTCGCACAGTGAAATACGTTGTGTCCCGCAGGCCTGCGGTCCCGGAACCATTCACACAAGCAACAACCCGAGAGCGTATGTTCTCAAAATGGAAAGGAAACGTGTGAACTTTGCGCAGCCACAAGCGAGGCGTCAGCGTCAATCGTCTGCGGCACATCGGGATTCGGATCGCAGTCTCGCCTCGCACCAAACGCGTTCTACCTCTCGGCTTTCGCCTTCCGGGCCGGGCGCGTCTTTGTATGTTGTACTGTACTGTGACATGCTGCGCCTTACAAATGCAGAGATTCTCTCTCGTGGCTTTTATTTTATGTTTGCAACTTCATGACGGCCTTTTATAATACGATTTCCATTACCTATCATGCCTCATGCCTCAGGCTTCAGTCCTCGAAATGACCGGGGTCAGTAGCGGTTCGTCTCACATACTTAGTTTTCATGATGTTATGCATCTAACCTTCGCACCACTTCCCACAGTCTGTTCCAATTAAGTGTCTGCAGTCACCCGTCTCTTAAGTCTAAGTAGGCATCGATAGCTTACTCCGGAAAAGGTGTAAGAAGAGCGGAATAGGCAGCGGTTTCGAGCCGGTGGAAGCTCTCATCAGAGGGCTGCAGTACTACCACCCGGACCGCTCATCCTTTCTGTACTTCACTGAGGTCATCTTCCACCTTGACCGGTTTGACTCCTCCAGATGGCACAGTTGGGGCAGAAGCTTTGTCCTACTAGGCCACAACTTGGAGGGCACACGCACCCTTGAACTAGGGTAGAGGGTTTTGCGTGAGAGCTCGGGGTTCACCAAGGACCGTCCTGTTTTAGTCGACATCGACGCTGTCGCACCCTCTACTCGTTCCTTCCAAGGAGTTCCAGATGGCATTGACTCGACGACTATAGCCCACATATGTGCCGGATACAACAGCAAACTCTCCATGTGCGGGGCTCTATCAAGGACCACGGACCTTAGCGCGACAAGTGTTTCTCTGGCACAGTCAAGTTACAGCGGGTCTTGTCCGTTCTCGTTCGGAACATTGGCGTGCTGACCCCTGCGCAGGCTGCGCAATGCTCCCAGACCCCGCATATCGATCTGCATTCTCGCTGAGTGGCTGACATCGGTCGCGGGAAGAGATTAATGCCTGTGAATGATTTGAAGACGTGCGTACGATATTTCGACGCGCTCGAGACAACATATTACGGGACGCTCCTCGCAGGCTAGATAAAGACAAGAAACTTGAAAGAAGGTTGCGAAGAAGTACTCTTGGCCTCGGAGGCACTTATCACGCAAGTTCCGAGGACCTTGGTCCGGTCTTTCTGAGGGTGTGCAAAAGATTGATTTTATCTTAGCGGATGTGTTGATGGGTCTGCTTCTCAACATCTGTATCGCCCGCGGAAGACCTAAGCGATGCATTGACCGAGGTCCGCACCACTCAACCATCAAGTTTCAGCCCAAAAAGGTGCTGTGCTTGGGTATCGCTGTCGACCATTCTCTCCCTTTAGTGAATGATGATTCGCGTTTCCCATGTCTTTACTCTATGTAGTCGGGTGTTGCCTAAGCGGATATGTTATAGTATGCAGCTGATATAGATATGCATGCACTGATGCAACTTGAAGGGCTCGGGCGTGTTTATCGGTCCCATAACCCGTGCCGGGAGGCGTTCCAAGTTACTGAACTAGACTCGGCAAAACACGCAACATACAGTTGCTGGAATCACCTAGCATACCCCTTATCTTTGAGACCTTCATTGACCATCAAGCGTGTCTGCCCTGAATCAGTCCCGACGAAAATCACCCTCCGCGCGGCAAAATACCCTTCGTCTCACCCTTACATACTATACATCTCCAGCCGCGGCTCTCTCCCGTCTCGTCAAACATCTTTCGTTACCCCAATGTCCGCTCTCTGCCGTTTGGCTGGCACAGTTTATAACTCTACTGTCTTCCCTTACCCTTACTTCCTCGCAACACCCATTCTTTATTTCAGTCAAACTGTTTTGGCCTGTCGCTAAGCTGAGATAGCCTGCATTGTGTGCGCGCCGCCTGCGCGTGCTATCCATCTCATCTGCCGCGGCAGCATTCAAGTTCCTCGATGACCGCTCTCCCGCCGGCCAGAACCCGCTTGCCAGTGTGCCTGGCAGGTGCGTACCATACCTTATAGTCTATCCTGTAAAACCTTTTTTGCAGGCCCTGATGATTGCGACTATAATTGGCATCTTAGCAACTCTTCTTACGCCAAGGTAAGCGATATTGATTACCACCCTCCCGAGGTTTTACGTGGGGGAGATTCAGCCCCCTCGCGCAAATCTGACCGGCACTGACGTAAATTCTTGATTTGGCACGTATGACGAGCGCACTGACGATGTTCCCGTACTACTGTACAGTCCGTGCGCGCCGGAGGTCGCATTGCTCCCGCCGGCACCTGCCTCCAACCCCAAACGAGGCATCTCATTCGGCCCACTTTTCTCAACCTGCACTCTTGCAAAAGGTACGCACGTCAACTTTCTCCGCGAAATCCCCATGTTTGCGCGGTACGAAGTGCGCACGTAAGTCGTGGGCTGGGACGCCACATGCGTACCAGTGTCATTCGGTCCTGGGATCGTAGCCCACCCTTTGCGTTGACCTCATTCCAATTGTTCTACCAAAACACAGCCCTATATCGTCTACCTGCTTCGCGACTCGCCGCAAACCCGCGCTCCGCCGACAAAACGCCATCGTCTGCTCAAAGTAACTTAGCCACGAGCAACGGCCACGACCAACTCTAAAAAAGGGGGTCCTGCTCTGCAGCATCCGCAGAACCCATCCCAGCCATCCATACCCCCTCGACGCCGCTCACGGGCCTGACGCCCTCTCCCTCCAGTACGAAGCTACAAGGCACCCTTCTCCGGCGCCTTCAGCAGCAACAACGTCAACACGATGGTCAGCAGCGGCAGTCGCGCCCGAGCTAGACGACGCGACGATCCACTAGTACTGCGTCTCGGTGAACGTGATGGGTATTCAAGTACGGGCGCGTCGCAGTGCCCCCTGCCCTCGAGCTCGCTGGCTAAGGGCTCGGCGCGACGCCCGCGGGCCCGCGCTGGCGCTCGGGCTTGGAGGGATGTGGGAGTTGTATCGCGGTGCGTGGCGTACGGGCGGCGGGGAGCGCTGGTTGGAGGAGGCAACGAGAGGCGGGTGCGGAAGGTGATGGGTATTCGGGAGGGGCTTAAGGGCACGCTGAGGTGAGGGGGTTGTAATTGGGTCTACTAGTAGGGGTGCAGTATACTACAGTGTTGTGTGTGAGGTAGATATAGGTGTGTTGGACTTGGACTAGATAATGCGCTATCGCCGGCGTCTCCGCTTCTTTCGTCCACTCGCTCCCATCGGCGAGTCCTCGTCGTCTCCGTGCGGACCCACACCTCCCGGTTGCGCCTCGTGTGTCTGTGCACGCTGCATCGCGAGCGCACGCACCTTCTCGGGCACATTCTGCCAATACACTTCCTCCCTCCGTTCCTCGAGCAGCTCCAGTGTAATCGCACTCTCCTCCCCGCGCTCTCCCGCGCGTTCTTCGAATCGCCTCAGGAGCGAGAGCGCGTGTTCTCGAGAGGTCAGGCGGAGATAGCACTGTGTTCCAGATCCCCAGATCAGAAGACGAGAGTGGACGTGAGAGTGTGTGTGAGAGGGAGAGACGCACGCTGTCAAGGCCCTTGGTGTAGTCGAC
The DNA here is from genome assembly GCA_022496195.1 of Lactifluus subvellereus. NCBI lineage: Eukaryota > Fungi > Basidiomycota > Agaricomycetes > Russulales > Russulaceae > Lactifluus > Lactifluus subvellereus. Next base: position 28,137 of record WTXC01000120.1, on the reverse strand, counting down.
ATAGTCGAGCGCGCTGGAGCCATTCACCAGCAGCGCGGCGAACAGCGCACGTAGCACGGTCTTGTTCGTGTCCTGGGGGACGTGCCGAGCGAAGATGACGCAGCCGGGAGGATACGACGGCGGTGGAGCCTCTGCTCGCGCGTGCGCGAGGTGCTCGTCCCCCTGCGGTTGAGTCGATGTCGGTGCTGGTGGGTGGTGGACTGCTGGCGGCGCCGCTGAGGAAGAAGACGCGGCGATACGGCGCAACAGGTCGTCGCGGTACGCGGCGTACTCTGCTTGCAGCGCCTCCCAGCGCCCCTTCGAAAGCGTGCGGAATCCCGCCCGGCGCGCCTCCAGTTCCTCGGGTGGTATCGCATCGCTCGCGCCCGCCGCTGGCATCTGTGGTGCGTCGTTTTTGTTTCCATCGTGTTCTCGCTTGTATGGGAAGCGGGCGAGGAGGTGCGAGGCGGTGGTCGGGTCGGAGAGCGTGACGAGCGCAAAGCCTTTGCATTTTGGGAGGGCGTCTGGGGGGTCTTGGTGGTGCGGTGAGAAGATGATGCTTTGGATGGAGCGGTGGTAGCCTTGCGAGGAGGAGTATTCGTCGTCCTTTGCGATGAGGGCGTGCAACATCTTTAGTATCCCCACTGTCGAGCGGAATGAAAGAGGGATGTTCTCCTTCCAAAAAGAAAGGTGCGGTCGGTCAACATGCAGCGGTGGTGAGAAAGTGGGACTGGGGATCGTACGATGTAGATTGTTCGGGCGTCCCAGTATTCTGGACTGAAAGTGGGAAAGCGCTGGGTGATCTCCGCCCAGTCCTTGCGCCGAACTTCGTACCCACCTACGTTGGAAGCACGGCGGGTCTTGTCAACGACGATCATGCGGACGTCAAAGCTGTCCCTTGCATGTGTGCGCAAGGATTTGACGAGGGATGCTTCCGTCAAGGTGGCATCTTCGAGAAAGAGGGACAAGGAGTGTAGAAGGGTGCTGAGGGATACGTCTGGTTGGTTCGTTTTTAATTCTTTGAGAAGACTGTTGTTAGAGGAAGGAAACTTACAGCCGTCGCGGTTTGGGTCTCGCAAGGACGGGTTTGACCAAAGATGATATTCTGAGAAAGCGAGTGCGCAAAGTATCGCCGGATTCTCTGTTGTTGTTGAGATGGACGTCATTTCGGGCCGGGCCGGGCCAGTTGGGGGGTTGCGTTTCTCGTTTCTCGTCATCCGCGAGTAAGTTAGTGAGTGAGTGTAATCACAAATCACAAAGATCACCTTTCAATTCACATTCACATTCACATCGTCACGTCACTCCCACTAGCGACGGCAAAGACAACATATGTATAGCAACGCTCCCGTTTCCTCAACCAGACATAACACACCAGGCTACCTAGACTCCCCAGTTGCTCCTATGGCTGAATACGTTTATGCTCGACACGACTTTATCCCGGAACACGACGACGAAATTACCTTTCTTGCGGGTGAGCGCATCGAGGTCGTCGAAAAGGACGACCAATACGGCGATGGTTGGTGGCTGGTGCGTTCGCTCTCTTGTTCCTTTGGCGAGCCGATCTGCTTCGGTCTCGTCTCCCAACAATTCCATTCCATTCCAGCCCTCCGCATCCCCCATTACTTCTCGAGGCCCGCAACGTGCTGCCTTTTACGTTTCCTTCACCATATGCGCCTCCCATAATACCCCCCTCACCTCTGGCTGAGAGACGAAGCTGCCCTCTAAGCGACGGTCTTACGACCCTCATATTGTTTTTTTTTTCTACCTTTTGACTATTCGTTCTTCTAAAAAATTGTACCACACGACTGCTTTATGTCTTCCTTCTATTGGTTGCGACGATGGCTAACTAAACTCCGTTTACGCTTTGTTAAGGGTCGCAACTTAGCTGGCAAAGTCGGCCTTTTCCCAGCAAGCTACACTCAACCCGCTCCCCCCAACTTCGAGCCCCGAACCGCGGTCGTACCCGAGGCTGTTTCTCCTGCTCCGGGGCTCGCCGATAATACCCTATCTTCGCCTACTTCCCTTCCCAGCCCCAAACCAACCGCATTTCAACCCCTCCACGAGGATTCTGAGCTCAGTCCTAGCACCCAAGACCCACCCGATCTCTCTACCACGAACAGTAATGGTGAGGTCATGCTCGCTACTATGACCGACGTTCAGCAAGCAATCGAACAACTCGCTCACAAGGACGACTTTGACGGCTCCCGCAGCTTCACCTTCTCCAGCACACGCGGCGAGTCCACCGATCACGAGACCGACCACGAAACCGACGCAGAAGCGGATGGCGAAGATTGGCACAAGAGTGCTAGACAGAAACTCGCTGAGAAAGCCAAGGAAGCTGTTGAGGAACAAGTGGCCGACGACGCAAATGAGGGTCGCGTGCCCATGCGATCTACCGTCCCACCGATCGATGTCGAAATGAGCGACGATAGTGGCGATGAGGATGACGGCCTTCCTGATGACGCATCTTCTCCAAATGGTCGTCGCCGACGGCACTCACATATTCCTGAAGTGGACGAGGAAGATTCTCTCGCACCACACCCTCAAGACCATCAGCGTTTCTCCTATTCTCCTTCCATCCAACCCTCCTCGCGCTACATCGTACCTTCCCCCAGACTCAACCCCGAATCTGAGTTTTCCCAAGATTCAGCAACGGAATCGGGGGTCCAGACGGCTACACAATCCACATTCCCCCGGGATGCGAGGGCACGCACTCCAGACAATAACAGTTCACTTCCGAGTCCCGTCTCACCAAGTCTCCGCGAAATCTCCAATGGGATCTCCCCAGCCACTAATGGCACGGAGAACCATCCTTCCTCGGTACAACTTACGTTCCCTTCAAAATCACAAACCTTGAGCTTACAAGAACCAACCGGCGTTCTTCCTTCTCCCGCCACGTCCTCTACTGGTCATCGTCCCGGCTATTCCATCAGCAGCGCAAATTCCTCGGCACGTGTCGCCGCTTCTTCACCCCCCTTGGGCGCTCGGATCGCTGATCTCTCCGCCAAAAAGCCGCAACATGCGCACCCCGCCGACTGGACTGTCGACGAAGTCGTCGATTGGCTACGTGCCAAGGGCTTTGATGAAGCTGTATGCGAAAGGTTTATCGAGCAGGAAATAACGGGCGATGTTTTGCTCGAACTCGACGTAAACGTCCTCAAATCCGAAATTGGTATACTCGCGTACGGCAAACGCATGCGCATCTCGAACGCGATCTCAGAGTTGCGTCGTCCTCCAAGCGTCGTATCGTCCTCGGCAGAACAATCCACGCGCCCTGGATCGCTTTCGCACGGCAGTCCGCTGGCGCCGCAACACGGAAAAATGCCGAGCTCCGCGCCCATGAGTTCCACCGCTTTTGGCAGCCCTGTGAGCCACGAGGGCCCTTATTCGGGTAACTTGGCAGGCATCACGTCGTCGATGCCTCCTCGCCGTGACTCCGATCCTGGTGTGCGGTCGACTGTAGACAAGGCAACCGACAGCGATGCGACGATCGGTCTAGGCTTTGGGATTCCCCATTCTCTCATCCCCGGGAGTGGCCAGGCCAAGGCAGCGGTAAGATTCTATCAAACATCGCCCGTCAAGTTGTCGCGCTGATGGCGATTTGAATGCAGAAGGGAAGACCGACACAACTCTCACTGTCTCCTAGCGATGGGGCACTTGGCGCGAACGCCAAGGGCATCACTGTTGAGCAAGAACAAGGGGAAGAAGATCGTGCCGTGTTTAGTGACGTGGGTCGCCCATTTATGATCATCAATCGTGTGCGCTAACTAGAGTCTTCGCCAGAGTGATACGAAAAACCTTTCGATAAAGGGGCGCAGTTCCTTCTTTGGCCGTCAGAGTTCGTCGTCCTCAGCGAGCAAGCTGCCGTCGCCCCAAAAGTCAAAAGAGGTCACGACGCCGCGGTCGGACATCTCGCCACTTAGCGAGGGTGGCCGATCGTGGTCCCAACCGCGCAAGCGTAGTTTGGATGCAACACGTGAAGGCTCACGACTGAGCTTCTTTGGAGGTTCGCTTGCGGGGACGCTGGGCAAAGCGCGCAAGCCGCCCCCGCGCTATACGGCGTGAGCCATGCCTTCTTTGCGGCATTGTGACTGGTGTCCGAATGCTGATTGACTGCCCACCCGCAGGACCCCGGACATCGAGGCATCGTCCGATCGCGGCGCGCTCTCCCTGTCCCGATTTTATCACCCCAGTGGCAGTCGCAAGAGCTCCACCCGCTCATCCGCGTTTGATTCCGGCATTATGAACGGGAAAGATGACAAACGCGAGAAACGCGGCTCTAAGGACTCGGATGGCATGAAGGACAAGAAAGACTCCTCGGTTCTACGCAAGCGCCGTATGTCATCAACTACGCCATCCCCCACTGCGGATCCTAGCACACTCAAAGCGGGCCAAAGCATCTTGGAGCAGATCGGCAATCCCGATCATGAGGGGTGGATGCGCAAGAAGGGTGAAAACTACAACTCTTGGAAAAGCCGTTATTTCTTACTCAAGGGCCCACATCTGTATTGGCTTAAGAGCAACAGCCCGGCGGTGCGTGTTACCCTGGGCCGGCTGATCCGTGTGGCGTTTTCTCATCGCTTCTGGCTTCACAGGAGACAAAGATTAAGGGATACGTTAATATAGTCGGCTATCGTATCATTCCAGATGAGAACGTTGACCCTGGGAGATATGGGTTCAAGCTGGTGCACGAGTCGGATCGCGCTCATTTCTTTAGCTCTGATGAACATACAGTTATCCGCGAATGGATGAAGGCACTTATGAAAGCGACGATCGACCGCGATTACTCGAGTGTGTTTCATCATTTTGTAACGTGCCGAACAGAGCGAATCTTACGCGCATGCAGGCCCCGTGGTGTCCTCGGTCAATGTGCCGACCATCCCTCTGGCGGTCGCCCAGGCGATGAACCCGGCGCCGCGTCCTCCATCACCGAATGCCCGGGCTGCAACACAACGGGCCATGAGGCGCGAGAACACGAACCAACTGTCGACGCGGGACGCGGAGATCTTGATGGGCGTGCCGCCTTTACCTTCGACGGGTGGTCGTCCTCGGGTAGAGTCCTTCTTCAACGAGCTCGATTCGATAGATCCCGTTTCGCCATCGACGAGCCCGAAGGTGCAGACTCCCCCTGTGCGGCCACCGCGAGAGATGAGAAAGAAATCGTCCACGTTCGAAGTACGCATTACGCCTCCATGACTTTAAAAAGTTTATACCCACGCATGTCCTTCTTGTCTGTACCACACAATCAACAGCCACCCGTAGAGCCGGAACTTATCGAGTGGGCAAATCACCATCTACCGAGTACGCTGCAGATAACACCCAGAGGCTCGATCTGCGGCGGACTCGAGCTTCTCCGCATCGCCGAGTCGATCAAGGGCCTGAGAACTTCGATTGTACCTGACGACGCGTTCCCACGTGATGCCGACGACAAAAGGCTCGACGGGCTGTTCACCCTGTTCGACTTTTTGCTCGACAACGACGTCAAGATGGGCGCGGTCAGCATCAACGACGTGCGCCAGGGCAAGCGCGACAAGATCGTTCAGCTGCTCAATGCGCTCCGGGCGTGGGAGGAGAAGCGGCGTGCAGTTCTAGAGTCGATCGGGAAGAGTTCGATGCAGGCTGGTCCGTTCATTGCACCTGTGATATGGAACGAGTGACGGAGAGACACTTGAAGATCCACTGCTGCAGCGGTTTCAGATTTCAAGTTGATCGAAAATGTGTCGAGGTTGGTTTTTTTTTTTATATATCCCATTCATTTTTTCATCCAATCCAATGAGCTTCTCTCGTTTCCTCAATGTTCTATACGCACTGTCCTTACTTGTATTGCATGGCTACGATGTTATCCCGCTCGTTTTTCAGTTCGTTGGCTCAGAATGTTTCATTTCACTGTAATTGCCACAGACTTTGTCGGACTAGGAAAGATTACGTCATAACTCGAGAATCAAAATTTCTCTGTGATAAGATGATGAAGGCGACTCATTGACTACGATGAGCTTTAATGGCGAGCAGCTCGAACGATCGCTCCTTACTGGCCAATGGAGGGAGCAAGCAGGTGATCCCTCGCAAAATGTTATTGCACGACTCGGAAAGCAGGTCGTAGACGGCGAATTCAAGGCGTTCCTGCGCTCACCCCTCGCCCGCGAACTGCTGACTCTTCGATCGGACGCTTTGGACGATCTCTCCTCGCCCATAAAAAGCTGGTTTGACTTTTCCGTGCCGTCTGCCGGCGGGGACTACGAGCGGGAGCTCGTGCACCTGCTCGCGGCGGTGGCGTGTCTCCACGCCTTCCTGCAAGCAAACTGGACGGGCCCAGACCTCGACGTGGACCCCCTCTCCGTGCTAGACCTCCCCCAACAACAACAACAACAACGACAGTCCTCGATCACCACAACCACCATCGCAGAAACACTGCAACAGAAAGCTGTCGCGGAGCTCGCGTGCGCAGGCGAGCCTGCATACCACCTTGCCGGCGCGGCGTTCCTTTTCCGCCTCGCGCTGGTCTTGCTCGATGGCCTGGATTACGACTGCCACGGCCACGACTGCCACGATGTGCATGTGCATGTGCGATCTGTCGCGTGGTGGCGCATGCGCGCGTGGAAAGTGCACGAACAGCTCCTCGGCGAGCCGGTGCCCGTCCCCATCCCCCGCAACGCCGACGCCGACGCCGCGGCCCTCGCAGACGCGTACGCAGACGAGCCGGACCTCGTGGGCCGCCTCTGGCTCGAGCGTGGCCTGCTGGAGCATCACCAGGCCAACGAGCGCGCGGCGCTCGAGTGCTTCGTGCGGGCTGCGCGCGCTACCGGGTTGCAGTACGAGCTTACGGGCGCGCTCGGGCGACGCACCAAGTTCCAGCAGACGGATCTTACGCAGCTCGTGCTGCTTGCGGAGAGCAGGGCGCGAGATGCGGATGGGAGGGAGGGGGTGGGGCCAGAGGGAGGGAATGGTGCGGTGGGTAAGGAGGAGACGTCGGCGGAGTCCGCGGACGAACTGGCTAAGAAGCTGCCGGAGACTTTGGCGCTCAATGACGATACGCTCCTGGAGCAGACCGAATTCACCTCGTCTAACCCCGCGGCGCCCGGCTCGCACCTCGGCCATTTGGACCCGTCTGACCAGCCGGCGTTGCACCCGCTAGACCAATGCATCCTGCTCTCCCTCTGTCTCAATGTGCGCAACACGTCCCCCGCACACGGCCTCACGACGGAGCAAATGACGCCCTACGTCGCTCGCGTAATCTCACACCCAGAAAACTGGTCCGTGCACACGATGGCGCTCCTCCTGCGCTCACGCCTCGAAGCCCACCGCACGCGCACAGTCGAGCGCTCCACGCTCCAGCTCCAAGCCCTCGTCGACCAAATGCCCACGGCAGACTCGGCGCTCGCGGAGCGCCTGCGCCTGCTACACGCGCTCCCGCTGCCGAGCAAGTGGGAACTCGAGCGCGAGCTCGCGCTGCGCTTCCTCTCGCTCGGCGTCGTCAAATCCGCGCTGGCCATCTTTGAGCGCCTCGAGATGTGGGAGGAGGCGGTCAGGTGCTGGCAGGCGATCGAGCAGCGCGATCGTGCGCTTGCGCTCGTGCGTGACCTGCTCGAGGGACGGAGGGCCGAGGCCGAGGCCGTGCTGGCGCGGGGCAAGGCGAGCGCGTCGTCGGGCAGCACGCGCCGTGCCGCGCTCGATGCGGCGCGCGAGGCGAGGCTGTGGTGTCTGCTTGGGGAACTCGAGCCCGAGCAAGCGCGCGAGCGTTTTGAACGCGCGTGGGCGGTGTCGGGGCAGACGTCCGGTCGGGCTATGCGCTCGCTTGGCGGGTACTTCTTTGCGCGAGAGGAGTATGCCGAGGCGGCACGGTGCTTGCGGCGCGCCGTTGCGATCAACCCGTTGTTCTCGCGGTCGTGGTTCATCCTTGGCTGTGCGTGTGTTCGCGTGGAAGATTGGGAGGGAGCGCGGGAGGCCTTCGCGCGGTGCGTCACGATCGATGACGAGGATGCGGAGAGCTGGAACAACCTCGCGAGCGTGTATCTTCGCATGGACACCGTACCGGGGAAGACCGTATCACAAAAAGAGGTACGTCGTGCGGCCACTGCCTTTCAAAGTCCCACCATCTCAAATCACTGCGCAGAGCTCGAATGGCGAAGACGACGAGCAGCAGCCTTCTTTACAGGCCGATCAGGCAGCCGCGATCCCATTCGAGAACAAGATGCTCGCATTCCGCGCCCTCAAACAAGGTCTCAGGTTTCATTACGAGAACTGGCGTATGTGGATGAACTACACGGTCGTCGCGATGGACGTCGGCGAGTTCGCAGAGGCCTGCCGCGCGCTCGGACGCGTCGTCGAGGAACGCGCGGCCAAGGTGGGCCCCGAAAGCGTCGACGAGGACGTGCTCGACCGTCTCGTCGACGCTGCGACGCGCGAGCTGCCTGACGGGTCCGACGGCGGCGCACACAATCCAAACGAAACAAACGAAAGCCACGGCCTGCTGCGCCGCGTGGAAGACCTCTTTGTGCGCATCATCCTCCCACGCGTCTCCTCTCCCCGCATCTTTCGCGCACGCGCGCGGCTGCTCGCAGCACAGGGCAAGCTGCCTGGGGCGCTGGAGGCGCACCTGGAGGGCTACCGCGCTGGCATCGCCGGCCAGATGGAGGCGGGCGAGACGGATCTGGAACGCTGGCGCCAGGGCGTGCGGGAGGTTGAGGACATCTATGACCTGCTCGTCAACTATGGCCCCAAAGTCGAGGGATCCAGGTGGAAGCTTCAGGCGCGTAGTATCGTGCGGACGTTCATGGGTCGGAGCAGGGACTTTGAGGACGAACCTGAGTGGTCACGATTACTAGAGTTGTTAAACGATCTAAAGCAAGGAGAAGGAAGGTAGTAGTAGCTCTCGTGTGTTGCTGTAGTGTTGAGATACGGCCTCAGTCACCGACCACCGGGTCACTCAATCTATACGCCGGGCGTCTACATAAGCGCTCATGTTATCGTGCGGTTCGGGTCCTTCGGGGCGTCACGTTGGAAGCGGTCCCGACCCAGACATCTCCAACGTAACTTGCCCATGACCACCAACACCAATCCGCTTACATTGCCGAGCCCAAGCGAGCAAGGAGGGAAGCACTCTCTCGCCCGTGAGCGATCCCAACCCCGCAGACCTCCCGCACGGCGATCTGCCATAGCTTCCTCCTTCGACAACCTCGTTGTGCTCGCCAACTATGAGGAGCACCTCCGTGAAGCTCGAAAAATGGTTTGGCGGGATAGAGGGGAACCTGCTGTAGAGATTCATGATCTCTGGGAGTGTCTCGAGCACGGTACTCGGGGGGTCTCCGTATGTCTCCGTTCCTGCGTATCCCCAGCCTCTCGAGATGAATGCGTGCATTTCTTTTTCAGGTGCCGGGACCCTCGCCTTTGCAATTCGCTCTGGGGTTAATCTCATCCTTCTCTTTGCACGCATCCGGAAGGTGCCTAGGTTTGTCCAGCCCCAGGCCCCTATCAGGACCAAAATCTCGTTCTGACACGGTATCCGATCAGGAAGACGCGCATCTCGCTCATGCAGCATGCGCTGTTTGGTCCGGACTCGTTCCGTTTCGGTGCCATGCTTGGTTCGCCCAAGTTTCTCCTCTCACCGAGTTGAGGGGCTCAGTTCAACGTTTTTCAGGAAGCTTTGTCGCACTCTATCGGTTCCTTCTCAATGCTTTCCCTCTGCTCTTCCCTGCCAACATCCCCATTCTTCTCAACCTACGCAACCTGACCAAAAGGCTGACGTCCGCGTCGGACTTTCGCCACTCGGCTATCGACGATTCGACCCCGTTCTCCGCGGAGCGCGGTTCGTCACCCGATGATCCTCCGGCCACACTCAGGATGAGGGCGGCGCGTCTCTCCTCGGCAGCACAAGCGCACCAGACCTGGCTGCATAAGAGGTCAGCACGATGGCATTCAATCGTGGCTGGCGCTGTTGCAGGTGGCGTTGCTATATCGTTTGAGAGTCTGTCGCGGCGGAAGGTTGTCGCACAGCAACTATTTGTCCGGCGAGTGACTCAATATACGTCGTGTCGTCTTGCTGGAACTCATCCACGTCGCAGCGGCCTTCAGGGCTCCTATAATGCCTATTCAGAAATGCATGGATTTCGCGTCCCTCATGGGGACGTTCTTGTCTTTGCACTGTCGTGAGTTCTTGTCTTGAAGGCACACCACTCTCTTGATGCTTCCCTCTCGAAGATGCGCTCAAATCATGTATGGTTTTTTGCTGCATCCCGACACGCTCCCAAAGTCGTACATAAGCTGGTGCGTCAATAGGATGCTTCCTAGCCGACGCCTTCTGAAATACGTTTTCGACGCACAGGATCAATACCGCGGGACAGATCCCAAAAGAAGCCGTGTCGATAAACCGCGATATGATTCGAACGGGTGCCTTCAACCCTGTGGATTTGGAACGCATCCTTTCACGCCCTGTATGTTCCCGTGTTTCTCTCTACCATCAGGCTCCCGCCTCTGCTAACCGACCTGCACCCCTGAAAGGACCTGCATCCAGAAAACGTCACAGCTCTCGAAGTCTGGCGCTCGACACAACCCCCGTATTGTCCGTGCGCAGGTTCGCATCCGCACATCGCAAGTTGCACGTTCACTCCGATCGATCGTTTCTTCACCGTCTTCCGGTGGACGCTACCGATATATGGTGCACTCCATGTCGTGCCCATGTTGCTCTTCAAGCGTAAGGCGGTTGCACGTACACCTATTCCGATGGCATTTCGGGCGGGTTGGGGTACCATGCGCAGCGCAGCGTTCCTGGGCGTGTTCGTTGCCCTATACCAAGGTACAGTAGAACTCGTATCTTGAAGCGTGTTTCGTCTTACGTGTGGATTGGTATCAAGGTTATTTCTGCGCGGCGCAGAATGCGCATCGCGCGCTGGCGCGACGGCCGCGGATTCCCCAGTGGTTACTTGCCGCGCTCGTCTCCAAACCATCGTTCTGGCTGGATGGCCTGCTTTCGGGACTTTCGGTGCTCATCGAGGCGAAACATCGTCGTGGCGAACTCGCGATGTACGTGCTGCCGAAGGGTCTCGAGAGTGCGTGGGTTGCCGCGCGTGGGAAGGGGCTCGTGTTTCGGACCGGGAAGCATGGGAGCGCGTTGGTAGGCACTGTTGTTTCTCGTGGCCATGAAGGCAGCTACTGACCTGAACCGACCGGCCCTTAGTTGACTGCTATTGGGATGGGAATGGTCATGGTGCGTTCGAACGATATCTGTTGACTCGCTCTTCATCCTGATTCCTGGCCTTTGAACCGCTGTTAGAGCACATATCAGGTTTGTACCCCTTCGCCACCTGTCGTCTGCAATGCTGATATTTCGCCCGAAGAACGACCCACAACACTTGTCAGGGTTTGTACGGCGGATACTGTACCAATTTATTGGGCCAAATTAAATCTATGTATACCTAATTCGGTTCGGTGTTCTAGCAAGTATGCTAGATTGTAGTAGACCGGTTCTTTTTTATTTTGTTTTCCCTGTTTGGTATCATTCACACCTTAGATTCCCCCTTGTCATTCTGCGACATAGTTCGAACGTCTATCACGTCTTACTCGGCTTCCTACGTTCGGGTCCATGAACCAAGTAGATTGACATTACAGTATTCCGATATACATTGTACCAGCCCTTACTAAATTACCTTGCAAGCATCCACTCTGCCCCAGCAAAAAAGTAACTATGGCCAGGTCTCAGGGGCTGTTTGACCTAGATCTCTGCTGCGATAAAATTGGACCGATTCCGCGGTCCGCGGTCCGCGGGGGAGAGCGAGGCCGGCCGCGTACTCTGGCCCCTCCTTTGAGTCTAGGACGTCACAAAAGTCACGCTTTGCGTCACGGTCTCGCCTTTCGACAAGGCATAAGTAGGGTGATCGTGGAGTCTACCCCCGTCGTTATGCCTCCTCCAAGAGCTCTCAACTTTTATAACTTAAATTCGATGTCTCAATTCAGGGGAAGGAATTTCAATCATGACGCTATGCCTACAGCAGCTGTCAGCACAGGTACTGTACCTGTCAAACTCAGCCTCATCCGATGCTGTCCTTATCATTGTTACAAATAACTTAGGTCTAGACGAGCACCATTCTCCCCCAAATCCACCCCAGTCAGTGCACAATAAGGTACCACCACATGTCGGATCCAATTCTGCCAGATGTCCAGAGGTGTCATTCTGCACGTATTTGGAAAGAGAAGAAGAAAAAGGGAAGCTGGCGGACAGCCAACAAGAAGATGCTAACGACATTCTCCTATTCGTGGGTCCCCTACAGTTCCCTCCTATACTGGTATGCTCATGTAGTCAATATAGGGTGCTCTACTCTCTGCCACGGTCGCGACACTTGTCGGAGCGTCCATCGAAAGCTTGAGGCCAGACCCGCGCGACAAGTGGGCGTTCTATCTCGCCAAATCACTCGAACTTCTCGCCGACGGGGACAAGTCTCAGATCCCCGTACTCCCGCCCCTCGCCGATCCGTCCCAATTTTCCCCGTCGACGCCCGTCGTTTTGATCAATTCGCTCTGGTTTTTGAGCCTGGGCGTCAGTCTGACGTGTATTCTGCTCGCCTCGTTGCCGCGGCGATGGGTGCGTCGATACAGTGACGTACTTGCTATTCGGCCGCGGCCCGACTCACACGACCTAGCGAGAACTCGGAGGGTTTTCGATGCTGAAGACGATGGCGACCAGCTGTCCCTTCCTTGGTTGATTGAAGCATTGCCCACCCTACTGCGTGCTGCCCTTTACCTCTTTTTTGCGGGCTTCGGTGTGCTCGTATTCAACCTTACTGCCAATCTCGGAATAGCGCAGGCCATACTCCTCACCACCGGTTCCCTCATCTGTCCAGTTCTTTGTTTCCAACATCCTTAAAGTCATCTGGCTTGTCTCCCGGTTGACACATCCAGCTATACAGCCGAGAACCACGTGCATTTGGGGGGTGGCGTTCCCGTCTCGGGGCAGGTTTTCTTCGCGTAGGGTAGACCCTACTGAGAACTGTATGAGAGGCCGTTCGATCGTCACGTATTCCGCATTATGGTGGGCATTCGAGTTATGCGCACCACCGATATCACTACTGTAATGTGGAATCCTCGAGCCCCCTTTATACAGGGTGGTGGACCCCGGAACCGCCACCGTTGGCAGGACCTAGATGGATTCCAATAACAGAGATACCTTTGAGTCTGTCCCTGCATTATACAGTGAGCCCCCTTTTGGTTTCAGCGTGGGACTTGTCTGACGTGTCGCGAAAGGTCCTAGAATAGTGACGGAGCTTCTAATGGCGAGACGTCGGTCAAATTTGGACTGTAGTTACCTTTTACGAAACACCCCCATTCTGAAAATGGGAGTCGCCCTACCTTCATTTGGTTCGGCAACATCCCTTCTGAATATTAATCCCCTCCTTTGGATCGGAAGATGGTATCGCGCGTGATGACCGTGTCACTCCTGCCCCATTTTTCTTTGACCGTTCTCGGTTGTCTACACTCGAGCAGCCCCTCTGGATCTCTGTGAATACGGACAATAATAATCCCGCGAGCTTTAGTGTATCACACTGTTCACCTCGCCAAATTCACCTTTCCCTCAAATATCCACCCTTCTATCCCCACAGCTCTATTCCCGTTGCTGGTCAGTGGACGTGCAGGACCTGGAACCCCTTGGCCATTACTCTCGCACTAGTACATCAACCTTCACACCCGCGGTTGTGCCCGAGTGCTCTTGCTCATATTGCCGTGCCGCTGAAGATGGTTAAAATGACTGTAATATCACACTGGAGGAGACTCTTCTAGACGGCGTGTTGCACGCCGCGCCAACACTGTCGTTTCATAACAGGCCTTGACACTTTCCGGCATCAGGGTCATATCTATCGGTTTGCCCATGTGTGCGTAGCCATCATCCACGGTGGTCAGGGGTGCCCTTGAGACGGGTGATGGTGGTTACACCAACCAATGAGAACCCACGAGACTTGCTCTCCGTTATTTATTTCGTTCCGGCCAATAGCGCTGGCGTTCGTGGAGGCCTGGTCATAGAGTTGGTCGTAGGGTCGCTCTCGGCGGAAGGTTGGACACCGACCATCCCGAGGCACCGTGGTCCTCGGCCCGGAGCTTAAACGGGAGCGTTAAGGACAAAACCTGGGTGGATTCTCCTGGACAGGAAGTCGTTCTGAGATCAATCCCGAACGTTGTGTATTCGGCTAAACAATTGTATGGGATGCCTTGAGTGCTATTATCTCCCCATAGTGCATTCCCTTCACTTGAATCAAGGGTCCCACGAGTTCCATTGAGCATCCTCTCTGAACAGTGCAATCTCAGGCTATACAGAATAGAACAACACGCAGCGTCTAATATTGTATTAGTATATGTGGCGTGGTGATTGTCATCGCTTTCCTTCAATTACAAAAAATAGTTTGACACGTTGGGTACCAGTAGTAGCCCATAGCCCTGGGTAAACGGAGGTCCGGCCCGGGCTGGCGGTGTCCATGGGGCAGTGCAGCTTAACCTTAGTACTCATAAGTCGTGTCCGTCGAATACTAGTGGCGTCTCTGCTCCCACCCCAACTCCACACACCTAGCACCACCACTTCTGATGTCCCAGCCCGTAGATGACAATCAAGACTCGGAATTTGCAGCAATGGGGGAGCGGGGTGCGGGTATGGAGCTGGAGTCCAACCACAACCATTTTGTCCTCATACTCTGAATCATAGGTGACCATCTCCCCCCAAATACGCCCCGTACACAAAATCTAGGTCAGCAAGAAGAGAACTACTTCTCAGATGGCTCCGGAGCATTGTTTTCTATGTATCTCGAGAGGGCTGACGAAGAAGACAAGAAGATGGCGGAAAGCTGGAAAGGAGACGCCGATGGAATCCTTGTCTTTGTGGGTCCTCATCCTACCTCCCATACTCCTCACGTGTGGACGTTAAAGGACTGTAGACTGGTTTGTTCTCTGCTGCAGTTGCGGCATTGCTCGCCGTGTCTGTCCCGGACATCCGACCAAACCCACAAGACACCACGGCATTCTACGTTGCGAGCATGTATCAGCTACTCTCCCAAATCAACGGAGTCAATATTTCCATCCCTTCAGCGTTGACAAACCCGGCCTCCTCATTCACTCCTCTGCCATGGGCTGTCTGGGTCAATGGGCTTTGGTTCTTGAGCCTGGCCATCAGTCTTACCTGCGCTCTATTAGCAACACTGCTACAGCAATGGGCGCGTCGGTATCTCAGGGTCACCTGCCCGCGGTACAGCCCGCACAAACGAGCACGTGTTCGCTCGTTTTATGCCGAAGGCGTTGAGAAGCTACATTTCCGCTGGGCTGTGGAAACACTACCAATTCTGCTTCATATATCCCTTTTCCTCTTCTTCGCCGGCCTTTCTGTGTTCTTGTTCAGTGTCAACCTCACCATCTTCAAGGTCGTGATCGCATGGGTTGGGCTCTGCGTCATTGTGTACGCTTGGCTCACCTTCTTGCCGATCTTTTACAAAAACAGCCCTTACCACGCCCCCCTTTCTGGACCTGTCTCGTTCTGTATCACCGGCACACGATATGCCCTTTTCCGGCTTCTCGAAAGGTTCACCTCCGTCAATACCTCCATCCTTCGGTCCTATCGCAGTCGTGACTTGATGTCAGGCCGCCTTGACAATTTCTTTTCACACAGTCTGCGAGAGACTGCAGAGGGTTTCGCTTTCCGAATGGACCCTATTATTGACTATCGTGCGTTGGAGTGGACGTTTAACTCCCTGGATGAAGATAAGGAGTTCGAGAAGTTCTTCGAAGGTGTTCCTAGCCTTTGTAAATCGCAGGCGATAGCAAACCGCGCTGAAGGTTTCATCAGACGGAACGAGAGGAAGCTAAGATGTGCATTGGTTGCGTTGATGGACCGTACTTTGACGTCCAACCTGGTCTCCGAGTCTGTGAAGCAGCGGCGGATCATCATCTGCTCGAAGGTCATCGAGGCAACTGCCCTTCTTGGACCTTGGTACACCCTTAGGCGCGTTCTCCTTGGAGACTGGCACGGGTTTTTAAGATCCGTTGAATTTGGTCTCGTCATACAAGGTTTGAAGGGCCTACCCGAGGTTACCACTTTCTACGCCAAATGCGTTGTCGCCGTCATAATTTCAAGTGTGCAAGAACGCGACGAACGTTGGTTCCAGCTCGTGATTGGTCAACTGAAGGTCTCAAAATCTGTCGTTCGGGGCTATCTTGCACATCGTGACAGCGTACTACTCGCTATTTTGATCCACGTCTCCAGGCAAGCCGTTGAAACTGGTTCTGGATTAGAGGAGCGGCGCCGAAGTCACTTTGTTGATGCGTTGCCGAAAACTGTGGAATCGGTGTGCAAACTTGATCACCAACGTACTTCACCCGCACTCCAACACGATTTCTGCAGCTTGTGGAACCAACTCGTTAACACCGCGCAGGATGACAAGCACCCCCACGCCAGCTGGGTCTGCGTGACAATACTCAAGAATATTCGTAAGGTCTATATCGCCTTGCACGAGGGCACCGATGCCCTCCCAACTGCCTTCACTACCACTACCGACGACCGGGACCCAGTTTTGGATGAGAAGGAATCGTACCTCATGTGCACCATTGTGAATCATCGTTCTGCCCAACCGGTTCCCCCATTGGACATTAATGAGCCAGCCAATGAGGCAGCAGGAAACGCAGGTCAACCCTCCGCAGGGCCAGGTCCCTCCGTGTCCATCCCCATGCCGGTCCCAGCTCCAGCTCCTTTCGGCGCGTCCCACGTAAGCCCGTACCCTCACGTGGTCACTGCCTACAATATGCCCTTCGTGCTGCCAACTTCCTCTCCATGCTCCGCGCACATTCAAGCTATGCAGCAAATAACTCCCGGTTTCCGCCCAGACATAATTACGGCTATTGCTGGATCTGATTCCGGAAAGGATGCCTATGACTTAAATCCTCATCCTCCGCCTCCTCTTGCTAGATATGGGGAGGCGATGGGCCACCCTCCTTTCTGTGCCGACTCCAAGCTTGGGCCGGATATGCAAGCACCATCGGGGTCAACCCCTGTATTGACTTCGCCTATCTTCCAGGACAATAAATCAACTCGGTCTACTGATTCATCAGAAGAGGAAATCCGCTCCTCGGGGGACCAAGAGAAGACACCATGAGGGTTTGTTGACGACGCGAAGCGATGCTGTATAGATGGTAGTTATGAGTCTTCTCAATGCATATTCGTTGCCGGTAGGGCTGATTCGTCCTCTGTCACTAGAGCTTCCTTTTCGCAGAGACCAATGGCCTTGCCGATAACGATAACAGTAGTTCTTGGCGTATCCTGTCTGACTTCACATTCAATCGAGGTCGAGCGGTTACCACTTTGGATTACTCATCATGTCTTTATATACTTTAATAATGTAAGGGACATAATGTATGCATTTCATGTTTTTTTACACGCCGTGGCCGTATTGGACTCGAATGATTGTTGGATGCTTGACGCCCACAAGTCGAGGGCTGTTGCTGACAGTGATCACGTGATTCTTTTCAACTCGTCTCACCTTCAATCTCCCTTACATTATAGTCCTTCAATGTCCCAAGATCCCCATCAAGTGATTCCCCTGGGAGATATATCCGGTGAGAGGATTGAGACAAGTACACTCGGCTCTATTCTCATCAACTTCATCCTTGCCTATAGGTGGTCACCAGGATGTCCCTCAGTCAACACAACGTCAAACGTCGCACGGACAGTCCAACTTTTCTGATGGCTCAGGGCCTCTTTTCAATATGTATGTGAAGATGGCAGAGCAAGAAGACAATAAAATGACCGATCGTTGGCAAAAGGATGCTGATGGCATCCTCATTTTCGTGAGTTCTCCTATTAGTTTCCATACCGCAGTCACGGTGCAGCGGCTAACCTGAACGTCGCAGACTGGTCTATTCTCTGCTGCAGTCGCAGCATTGGTTGCAGTCTCGATTCAGGACCTGAGACCTGGTCCGCAGGATAACTCGGAATTCTATCTCGGGAACATCTATCGGCTGCTCGCCGATCCCAACGTATCCCGTGCGTCAATCCTTGCCGCTCCAGCTAAACCACCTCCGTTCTCTCCACCGAAATACGCAATTTGGGTCAACTCACTCTGGTTCCTGAGCTTGGCGATCAGTCTTACATGTGCTCTACTAGCGACATTGTTACAGCAGTGGGCACGTCGATACCTCACGATCACCCAACAGCCACGGTACAGTCCACACAAGCGAGCACGGATTTGTGCGTTCCTTGCCGATGGGGTCGAGAAGTTGCACCTTCCCTTGGCAGTTGAAACGTTACCGACCTTGCTGCACCTTTCCCTGTTCCTCTTCTTTTCTGGTCTCCTTGTATTCTTGTTCAACATTCACCACACCGTCTTCAGTGGTGTGGTTTGGTGGGTCGGGCTTTCGTTAGGGATGTATGGATGTATCACGTTGATGCCAATATTCCGTCCCGATAGCCCCTACTATGCCCCTCTTTCTTCGTCAGCCTTGAGGGCTTATACTGGCGTATCATATGGAGTCTGCGGTATACTCAGCTTCATGACACATTTTCCATGCCTTGGCCAAGCAACCTGGGAGCGCTTTCGTTATTTGAGGATGACCTATCGCGCACGGCTCTGGTGGGGTGTAGTGAAGACAGTGCAAGAAACTGCTTCGGCATCGTCGGCGGAAATTGACTATCGTGTATTGAGACGGACATTCGACGCTCTGGACGAAGATCACGAAATGGAACAGTTCTTTGAGTGCATCCCTGGCTTCTGCAGCTCCGAAGTGGTCGATTATCCCAAAGACATCCTCGCCGAAATGGATGATCAAGGGTTGGCAGATGCCCTCATTCGATTCTGGGATCATACTCTGACATCCAGTTTCGTCTCAGAGACGGTCAGAAAAAAGCGGCTCACGACCTGTGTGAAGGCCGCCGATTCAGCACGCCTTTCCCGTGCAGCTTACTCGATCCTTGAAGTCATTTTTCGCGGGAGCATGGGTGGAGTGTTGCGATCCGTTGAAATCGGCCATTCACTGGGAAGCCAGGGCAATAACAACAACGAAGGCTCTGCTCTGTGTGCACAAGGGATAGTTGCTGGCATCATTGCAAGCGTGCCAGTAGGGGAACTCGATTACCGTTGGGGGGCGCTCGTTATGGGCCAATTAGACGTATCAAAAGACGTGCTTCAAGACTACCTCGCACACGGAGACAGCGTGCTAATTGCCAACTTGATCCACATCACTCGCCGGTTCTTCCGCTCCTATGACGAGGATTTCTTTATCCTCTGGTCGCTGTCACATATTCTGCAAGCAATTTCCGGATTTGACATCCAGAATACTCTTCCTGGTCTACAAAACGACTTCTGTGCTTTGTGGAACGAAATCGTTCTAGAAGCGCGGAAGCGTGGGAGTTATGAGATCCCTTTCCATATTCTCAGATACATTCGCCATATTTACATCGCGTTACATCAAGGCACCGATTCTGTTCCGACTGCGTTCTCTGCTTCTACTGATGATCGTGACGACATTCTACGCCAACCATACTCGTACCCGTTGTGCAACATCTCAGGTCATGCCTCCTACATACATGAGCCCGTCGTTGGCCCATCAGAAGAGACTGTTCACGCTTCCGCTACCACTTTATCCATTGTCCCGCATCCAGTCACAGTATCCACCATCAGCCCCTCCACCGGGCCTGACGTGTCACCCCTGCCCACGCTCACCCCACACCATAGTCGTATACATCCTGCAGACGGGCCGTCGCTGCACAATATGCCTCAGGCTACCACAACCATCGAGTCATCCCACGTCAGTCCACTCACCAATCTTGAAAACAACCAGTTTCCTGCCATTTTACTCGAATCAGCGCCCGCTGCTACAAAACAATGTCCCGCCGACACCCCAACCATCTCGCCCACGGCCAGCCCAGAGTTTGATCCTCATCCAATTCCGGCAGCTTCGACATCCATCCCTCGGGTACTCGTCACCCTCCCATCAAGTATTACAGTCGCCGAGCATCACAACACGGGTCATGGTGTTGTTCCTCATTCCATAGTACCCAGCATGCCATTTTCATCTTTCTCAATCCCAGCTCCTGGCAACCTCCTTCCTCCAGACCCACAGGCGGCATCAGTCTCTCCCACATCGCGAATTGATCAACGGACTCCCGGCCCAGGGTTTCTTCCCCTGGACTCAGTTACAGCGTTTTCTTTCACAGCTCCGCAAGTGACCTTCGTTTCACACCCAATCATGGCACAGAGTGACGGAGTATTCGATACCCATGACAATTCTCGCGCTCCAGACTTCTCTAACAACATAGAGGCCCCTCATCATCCACACCAACTAGAGATGTCCGTCCTTGACATAGCCACGGAGCTTTCGTGCCATTCCCTCGACACAGTGCCATCCTCTCGCGACACTGATCGTCCAGAGTAGAAGTGAAAGCGTCGCGCACTCTATGTCAACACGACATACAGTCATAGCTTATCAGGAATGCCGCGCCAGTAATGGATATTTGTAAGCTCTGAGTGTCTTTTGTCTTTGAGAGGTATATCAAGGCTCACTGTGACTGCAGGCGACGAAAAATAATCCAGCTTGAGGTATGAACATGTCGAGGTGCTTACCGTACACATTCTCCCATGTGTTACTTTCCATGTTGGTATGGGGCTCAACCACGGTGGGCTCGATTCACAACTCGTCTCTTGCCAACTCATCCCTCTAAACCTCTCTCTTTCTGGCGTGGACCACTTATGTTACTTTTCACCATGCGATGATTTTTGCTTGCTAGGACTTGTGCTTTCGTTCCATATCTCCTCTTTCCCTTCATGTAAACGCGATGCTATATAGACATGACCAATCAACTTCTCAGAGCCAGCAAAGCTCGGTGTTTTGCTTTGCTTTGCTTTCATTTTCACAGAGGTACGGTTGTGGCAGGCCCGGCTGTAGCACCACTGTTGCTTCATATGCCACACTTCCGGGTCTTCTCTCATACTGCTCACTCGAAAGCGCTCGCGGCAGCTACGTGAATTTACAGTAATCGCATCGAGGTCTTAAATTGCCTCACAGATCTAGCACTTGAACAAATACCGGGCCGCAGCACCCACGTCTAGTTCGCCTTTCACAGTTTCACTCTATGGAGGGTACTACCCCATGTTCATATTGAGCGCTAGATAACAGGCAAGTCTTTCATTCTCAGGCTGATACTAACGCGGTGCGAGTGAAGCTCATGGCTTCTGAAAAGACTGGGGCGCTGTAGCACAACTTTGTCGCTATTGGCATGGGGCGGTGCCCGGCCACTAAAATGCGACCCGGAACTCCGAGTCTTGTAACTGGTCCTCTGTCAGGCTGGTATTTCCGTCACCTGGGGCCGAGGCCAAGATGGAACGCTCCGCCTCGTTTCTCGTTCGCGCCAACATCTTCATCAGCGGCTCATTCACTCACAGACAGCCTACACCCACTCGCTGCTTCGGAGCTTCCATATCTATAAAACCAAATGTGTTTAGAACCGTTTAGGACAGTTCCCAAACGGACCTAAACAGATCTCAGCTCAACACCTCGTGTCAAGATCTATCTGGCGTTCGGGGCTACTAGTATCTTGCACGCCGTTGATGACGGAGGTCGCCGCATGATGAGGAAGTCACGGGACAAGTAGTACATATAGCGGATCCTGTACCTTGGTTGAACCCTTCGACGAGTCCTTGGGGGCGCGATCCCTCTCTCCAGTGTGGCAGCGTACTACTCGCTATGATCTACATCCCTCGGCAAACCATTGAAACTTGTCTGTATTAGAGAAGCGGCGCCGAAGTCAGTTTGTTGGATCGTTAATGAGGACTGCGGAATCGTGGTGCAAACCCGTTCCCCAACGTATTTCACCCGGGCTCTAGCATGAGTTTTGCAGCTTATGAATGAAATCATCGACACTGCACACAATAACGAGAACTCCTACGCCAGCTGGCTTTGCAGCTCCAGCTCTTTTCGTCGCGCCCCACGCATGTCTGCACTCTTATGCGGTCAATGCTTACGATGTGCCCCATACGCCCTTTGCACTGCCAGCTTCCTCTCCAGGCTCCGCGCCCATTCAGGCTAGAAGGCAAGTAACTCCCGGTTTCCGTTCAGAACTTCAGACATAATTAGGAATATCGTTGGATCTGATTCCGGAAAGGATGCCTATAGCTTTGATGCTTCTCCGCCTCCTCATCATAGATGCGGGGAGGCGACTGAGGCGGCCGATGGACCACCCTCCTTTCGGTGCCGATTCCAAGCTTGGGTCGGATATGCAAGCACCATCGAGGTCAACCCATGAATTGACTTCGTCTCCCTTCCAGGACAATAAATCAACTCAATCTACTGATTCATCAGAAGAGGAAATCCCGCTCCTCGCGGGACCAAGAGAAGACACCATGAGGGCTTGTTAACGACACAAAGCGATGCTATATAAATGACATTTATGAGTCCTCTTAATGCATATTCGTTCCCGGTAAGGCTGATTCGTTTTCTGTCACTAGAATTTTCTTTTCGCACAGACCAATGGCCTTGTCGATAACGAAACGGTAGTTCAAGTTCTCGACGTATTCTGTCCGACTTTCACGTTCAGTCAAGGTTGAGCGGTTACCGCTTTGAATTACCCATCACGTCTTTATATACTTTTTCCTAATTTAATAATGTAAGGAACATAATGTATGCCTTCTTTTCATGTTTTTTTTACACGTCGTGTTGGACTTGAATGATTTTTAGACGTTTAGACGCTTGACGCCCACAATTCGGGTCTAGAAGCTGACAGAGTGATCATGTGATCCTATTCTTGGAAGGGATACGCACAGCCCCGTCTTACGCTCCCTCCCTCACACTATAGTCCTTTAATGTCCCAAGATCCCCATCAAGCGATTCCCTTGAGAGATATATCCGGGGAGAGGATTGAGATTGAGACAAGTATGTTATCCCCCGCTCGGTTCTACTATTCTCATCAACTTCATCCTCACCTATAGGTGGCCACCTGCATGTCCTTCAGTCAACACAAAATCAAACGTCGCAGGGACAGTCCATCTTTTCTGATGGCTCAGGGCCCCTCTTTAATATGTATGTAAAAATGGCGGAGGAAGAAGACAACAAAATGGCCGATCGCTGGCAAAGGGATGCTGACGGCATCCTCATTTTCGTGGGTCCTCCCATTAGTTTCCATACTGCAGTCACGGCGCAGCGGCTAACCTGAACGTTGTAGACTGGTCTATTCTCTGCTGCAGTCGCGGCATTGGTTGCAGTCTCGATTCAGGACATGAGACCTGGTCCGCAAGATAATTCGGAATTCTATCTCAAGAACATCTATCGGCTGCTCGCCGATCCCAACGTATCCCGTGCATCAGTCCTCGCCGTCCCAGCTAAACCACCTCCGTTCTCTCCGCCGAAATACGCAATTTGGGTCAATTCACTCTGGTTCCTGAGCTTGGCGATCAGTCTTACATGTGCTCTACTAGCGACATTGTTACAGCAGTGGGCACGTCGATACCTCACGATCACCCAACAGCCACGGCACAGTCCACACAAGCGAGCACGGATCTGTGCGTTTCTTGCCGACGGGGTGGATAAGTTGCACCTTCCCTGGGCTGTTGAAACGTTGCCCACCTTGCTGCACCTTTCCTTGTTCCTCTTCTTTTCTGGTCTCCTCGTATTCTTGTTCAACGTTGACCACACCGTCTTCAGTGTTGTGGTTTGGTGGATCGGGCTTTCGGTAGGGATATATGGATGTATCACGTTGATGCCAATCTTCCGGGCCGACAGCCCCTACTATGCACCTCTTTCTTCGTCAGCCTTGATCGTTTATACTGGCGTGTCATATGGAGTGTTCCGTATTCTCAGCTTCATCACAAGTTCTCGCTACTTTAGTCCTGCAACCTGGCGCCACTTTGGTATTTTGATGTACACTTATCGCGCACGGCTCTGGTGGGGTGTAGTGAAGACAGCGCAAGAATCTGCTTCGATATCGTCGGCGGAAATCGACCGTCGTGTGTTGAGACGGACATTCGACGCTCTGGACGAAGATCACGAACTGGAACAGTTCTTTGAGTGCATTCCTGGCTTCTGTAGCTCCAAAGTGGTCGACGATCCCAAAGTAATTCTCGCCGAAATAGATGATCGGGAGTTGACATATGCCCTCATTCGATTCTGGGAGCATACTCTGACATCCAGTTTCGTCTCAGAGACGGTCAAAAAAAAGCGGCTCACGACCTGTGTGAACGCTGCCTGTTCAGCACGCCTTTCCCTTGCAGCTAGGACGATGCTTCAAAAAGTTATCTTGGGGGGCGTGGATGAAGTGTTGCGATCCGTTGAATTCGGCCATTCACTGATTAGTCTGGGAAATAACAACGACGAAGGCCTTGCTCTGCTTGCACAAGCGATAGTTTCCAGGATCATCGCAAGCGTGCCAGTAGGGGAACACGATTACCGTTGGACAGCGCTCGTTATGGATCAATTAGGCATATCGGAAGGCGTGCTTCGAGACTACCTTGGACATGGCGACAGCGTGCTTCTTGCCAACTTTATCCACATTACTCGCCCGTTCTTCCACTCATATCTGGATGTGGGTCGCGTTGAATTTGCCATGCTGCTGTACATTCTTCCGTCCATTTCCAAATTCGACATCAAGGATACTCTTCCTGGACTACAGAACGACTTTTGTGCCTTGTGGAACGAAATCGTTCTAGAAGCGCCGAACGACACGTCCGATTACATTCCTTTCTATATTCTCAGATACATTCGCCATATTTACATCGCGTTACACCAAGACTCCGATTCCGCTTTCAGTGATGATTGTGACTACATTCTGGACCAACCATCCTCGTACCCGTTATGCAACATCCCATGTCATGCCTCCCACATACATGAGCCCGTCGTTGGCCCACAAGAAGTGACTGTTCACGCTTCTGCTGCCACTTCACCCACTGTCCCGCATCCACACGCCATCCTAGCCACCATCAGTCCTTCCGCCGGGCCTGACGTGTCATCCCTGCCCACGCTCATCCCACACCATGGTCGTATACGTCTTGCAGACGAACCCTCGCTGCACGATATGCCTCAGGTTACCGCAATCATCGAGTCATCCCACCTCACTGGCACTCCACCCGGCAATCTTAAAAACAACCAGTTTCCTACTACTTCACTCGACTCAGCGACCGCAGTGGCAACCCAAGGTCCCGCCGATATCCCAACCATCTCGCCCACAGCCAGCTTAGGGTTTGACCTTCATTCCACCCCGGCAGCTTTGACATCCATCGCTCAACTACTCGTCACTCCCATCGAGTAGTACAGCCGCCGAGTAACACACACTGTGGGCATTTCCCAATGTAATCCAATTCAGTCGGCAAAATCCTGAAATCTGATTGGTCAGACTTTGAGAACTGAATTGGATTACATTGGGAAATGCCCACAGTGACAACACAAATGTTGGCGTTGTCACTCCTATAGTACCCGGCATCCCATCTTCATCTTCTCAATCCCAGTTCCTGGAAACACGCTTCCCACACACCCACAGGCATCCTCGGCCTCTCCCGGATTCCAAATCGACCAACTGACTCCCGGCCTGGGATTCCTTCCCGTGACCTCAGCTACAGCGTTTTCTTTCAGTCACAACTACCCAGGTGACCTACGTTTCGCACGGAAGCATGACACCGAATGATGCAACATTCCATACCCTTTTCCTGGGCTCCCTTTAATAGCGTGGAGGCCCCGAATCACCCACCCCAGCTGGTAGTATCCGTCCCTGACGTAACCACAGAGCTTTCGCGCCGTTCCCTCGACAGTGCCAACCTCTCATGACATTGGTCACCTACAGTAGAAGTGAAAATGTCGCGTACTCAGACAATCCAGTCGTAATTAATCGGAAATGTCGTGACACTCATGGATACTGGTAAGTTCTAAGTGTCTTGTGTCTTTGTCTCTTTGAGATGGGTATCAAGGCTCACTGTGACTGCAGGCGACGAAAAATAATGGGGCTCAACCACGGTGGGCTCGATTCACAACTTGAGTCTTGCCACCCCACTTTCGATCCTGGTTCACAGCAACACGCTTCATGCAGACCCGCAGTCTAACTTAGCCCCTCCCGCTTCCCAAACTGATCAAGTGACTCCGGATCCGGGATTCCTTCCCTCGATCTCAGCCGCGACCATTTCTCTCACTCCGCGGGCAACCTCTGTTTCACGCCCAAACATGGTAACGAATGGTGCCTCACCCGATATGAATGGCAACTCCCGGGCCGCTCCAGAGTTCCCTAATCATATAGAGGACCCTCATCAAGGATGATGTGACGCTAATGGATGTTGGTATATTATGGGTGCCTTTATCCTTAGGGGGTGTATCAAGGCTCAGCACGATTGCAGGTGGTGAAAGCCAATCCAACGCGAGGTACCATAACTTGGTGTGCATATACGCTCCTGTATACTGTAGAGTAACTTTGGTTGAACCCTACAACGACTCCCTGGGGGCGCGACCCCTCTCTCTACCGGGCACGAATCACGTCTCTTTTCTTATCAACGTATATCTCCAGCTCCTCTCTGCACATGGCTGTGTGATGTTACCTACTATGCAAGTTTTTTACGATACGGCACTTCCCGCTCGCAAGGTCTTATATGTGAATCTTCCCCTCCCTCTTGTATACGTGACATTATATAGATGTACAAATTCACAGGGCTATCCGGGCCTAGAAAATGTGTTTACTTTCACCTTCATGCAGGTTAGTGTTGCTGCAGCTAAGCTGATGCTTTTTTCTATCTCAAGGAATAAAATAGCTAAAAATCTGAAAATATTTGAGGAGATAGATGAGCTCAGAAGCTGGGGGGTCCTCTGCCAACTCTAAGTGATCTGATCAGTGGTTCCTGAATTATTTGACCAGCTTTAAAACCAGCTCAGCTTCTTGAGGTCATCAAAGCTGGTCAAATAACTCAGGAACTGCTCAGCACTGCAGGCATATTACAATGTAATCCAATTCAGTCAGCAATATACACCAATCTCATTTCAGGATTTTGCCAACTGAATTGGATTACATTGTAATATGCCCACAGTGTGATTGGATTGCTTAGAGTTGGCAGAGGACCCCCCAGCTTCTGAGCTCATCTATCTCCTCAAATATTTTCAGATTTTTAGCTATTTTATTCCTTGAGATAGAAAAAAGCATCAGCTTAGCTGCAGCAACACTAACACAGGTACAGTACTGTATTATGCCATGTCAGCCTGTGCTGAGCCTGGCTCAGGCTACAAATCTTCCCCCCATACACACCTATAACATCACCAATATCTGCTGTGGTTGGCATGCTGTTGCGCTTGGTCATCACATACTCTGGATTTTTGAACCAACTGGTGGGTTTAAATCTTCGGCAACCTGAAAGGCAATGCCTTGCTTGCATGGACCAGAAACACCAGATGGCCTACCAGGGAGCTTAGTTCGATTTCAGGATGTCCTGGAGAGCGTTGGTATCATGTTTGTGCATGCCGAGATCAGACTCTGCTCTAGGTGTGCACAAGGGGGTCATGTATGCTTTATTTTTCACCTATCCCACTCTTCCCACATTGCGTTTATGGACTACCAGGCCCCTATGGCCTGAGACTCTGCTTGAGGCCATGACCTGGCCGCTTTCGCTTACATCATGCTTACCTTCCTATTATAGTAGGTGTTCCCACGCTTCGCCTCTGGTGCGCATTTCACTAGTGCTACATTTGCATACCTCTGCGCATGTGCTGCCTCAGCACCTACTGACTCATACTGTACGATATGACTCACGCGTCGGCCTGCTTACTGTATGATGACTCGAGGCTTACTGTGTCCGCTTACTAGTGTCCTAGGGACACTATGACTCGACCTGACTCATCCCCCTGATGTACTTATATCGCGTTGTATCGCCTTAGAGCAGGCCCTAAGTCTGTTCTCTTGTAATCTCAGACAAGTCAACCGCCTTCAGGTCTTTTACTTGTGAATCACCACTCCTCTGGCTTATTGCCAGACTTCGCGTCGCTTGCACAAGTGTCACTGGCGCATGGTCAAAGGACTTAAGATCAAGTGCCATCTTAGCTCCCCTGTCACGGTTACAAGGGACCGTGGCTCTAAGTGAGCGTGTCGTTCGGGGTCACGTGATCGTGTGGATGTATCACGTGTTCTTGCCGTGGCTCGCTATGGTCACAGGGATTAGTGAATGGCAGGGGTTTAACAAACCCTGGGGGTTTGGG